>JAPKLW010001353.1:163067-214865 GCA_026898455.1 Plectranthus barbatus | reverse complement strand
GTCTAGGTTGAGTGGTGATGGGGTAGTGCCTAAAGTACCAAGTAAAACTAGAAACACTAAATGTTGGTTAGCCAACATCCCTAGACTGGCCGACCGAAATGAGACTGATAAGTCTAAGTCCAAGTGTAAACTGGTAAAACAACACATTCCTAGACTGGTTAAAGCTCAAACTGGAAGGAAGCCAACCCAGCCACAAAAACTGACCAAACAATATTTCCTACTATAAGGAAGCCGATTCCATCAACTAGTTCGACCAAGTAATTAGTTTACATTACAAGGAGGTTGAATAGCCAACCCGTGATGGGTTTTGTATACTAAAAGCATTTATTATAATGAGTATACAACGGTTTATTTCTCCTATTTGTTAACAATCTTACATGTATGAACAATAGTATCCTCATGTCTCACTGATAGGGACGATCATACGGCGTGTTGTAGATTGCAGAAGACGGTATGATCACTTGACCTAGTGAGACATAAACCTGATCACACCTGAGACAGCGTATGAGGATACGTCTGTCCGGATGGCTGCGGCATTGTCGAAATAAGTAGTCTGTCTTGGTTACTTGACATGCTGGTACGTAGGGGTGGCGTATTGATGGATCGCAGTGAGATATATCCATATGTCTGACATCAGTGAATACAAGATCTCATTATATTGATTGAGTCCAAACCCTAACGAAGGTTCAGGGGTTTGCACGGGTTGACTATTGCTTTGACTTGCCATGGTGGAGAGCCTGAGTAACGTGCTCGTATATCCGCATCTTGGGTAACAACAGTTCGTGTAGTACCGCTTGAGACTGGGTTTAGGTAACCATATCCGAGTAATAGGATAGGGACATTCCCTGAGGAGCTCAATGACATTCATCGTGCCAAAGTCCTGCAGGCTGATTAAGTTCAGGCACGAGTGATGAGGATTGAGTGGTACTACTCAAGAATAATAAGATATTAATTAATTGTAGTTAGAGCTTGTTAGAGGCTCCGATTAATTAATGAATGTCTGCTAACCTTAAATATGGGGATTCTCAAATAATGCAGCCCGTTCTCATAACGTGGTAATAAAGGGGTAGGTCAGTATTAATTCTGTGGTGAAAAAGAATTAATATTAATTAATTAATTGTGTCCTGGGTTGTGGACATGGGAATTAATTAATTTATAGGCCCACTTTATTATTTGCATTAGGTCCCAGGTCTGGCCCAAATAAATATGCTGAATTGAGCCCAGTAGCCCATTAGGGATAAAACCCTGGGTCTATAAATAGACCACTCTCTCTGGAAACCCTAGCTAACTTGTGTGATTATTCAAATCAGTCAAAATCCTAGGGCAGAGAGAGAGAGGGGCGACGACTTTGTGTGCAGAGGAGGAGAATTTCGGTTCTGGCCTTGCACAACTACAGATCTACGGAGTCCTCACCAGTAGTGGATTTGAACATCATTGGGATACAGATCTGAAGACCTGATCTGGAGAACATAATTCCTTTTCTTCTCTTTCTTCTTTTTCGATTTTTATTTGGAAATTAGATTTCTAATTTCTGTTTCCGCAGATAAAATCGTATTGCGTGGTTGAATTAAAGTTGGAAATTCAAACGCAAAAGATCAGATCAGACTCGACGGAATAACGGTAATTCCTCAATCCACAAATATGAATATTAAATTCATAGGAGCATGCTAGGTTTTATTGTAAATTTAATTGTGCACAATATCCATAAATCGATCCGGTTCAAGTGGTTTTGGTGATTCGGTTCACGGGAAAACCTACAATTGGTATTAGAGCCAGGTTTCTGATTTATTGCTCTTTGTGCATAATTAAATTTGATATGCACGTACAAATTATTTGTTTTGTGGATGGTTTTTGTTCCTCGTGGCAACCCGTGTAATTAAGCCCGCGGTGGTTTATCCGTGTAGGGTTGAATTAATTTTGTAAAATCACGAGAAAATCCGTGATTAGTGTAGATTTGAAAAATTGTTATAGAATAGATTATTTTGTAATTTTTTTATTTTCAAATTTGTAATTGAACGGGTCGAGGACGAAGAACGAAGACGGAGCCGACGCAAGACCGACAGCAGCGGGCGACGGCGCGTGGAAGCGCGGCAGCGTATGCAGGGCGGCGGCGGCCACGCGGCAGCGACGGTCCAGCGGCGGTGGTGCTGTCATCGGCGGTTGCTGTTCCGTCGCGATGGCTCGTGTTTTTGGTGGTTTGTGCAATCCTGTGTAAACCCTAGGGTTTGCATTAGGGTTAGAGCAAATCATCAAATCCCAAAGGCGTAAATCACAAAAGATTTGGTGGTTGAAGATTTGGAGGCCCTCGAAGATTTGAAAAGATTTGAATAGATTTGGACTTATCCAAATAGATTCAAAATTCAAATTGTAATAGATATAATTTATTTTTCTATTTTGTGGGGCCACGAGGAATTTTTGTTTGTCTTAATTGTCCTCGTATGATATATGTGATTTATTTATGTGTGCAATTAAGCATGTGTAGATAATAGGAAAAATATGTTTTATCGCTTTTATTATTTACAGCTTTCCAAGCATGTTTATGTGATTAATTTCTTTTGTTGGATTATGTTTTGGGAATTTTTAGGCTTGTTTAATTACATGCAAAAATTTGGAAAATATAATAACAAAGAAATTATGTGTGCGCATATAAGAAACCTTTTAAAAGAAAAATACTAAGCAGATTTTTTTAATTAAAATCAATAGACCTCCACAAAGCGGTCTTAGGTTGTAAGTGTATCTCTCGTTCTAGTAAACGTCTACGAGTGTAGCTTGCTAGTTCCTAGAGGTGCATGGGTACGATTGTAGGGATTTCTAGACAAACAATTTAAATCATGTGAATAGTGGGAGGGTTTTGCGTAAACGTCTACGAGTGTAGCTTGCGTAGATCTTTTTCACAAGTATTCTAGGATTGATTTAAATTATAGATAACAAAAGCTTTAAGGGCTGTGCGGTATGGTTACGTGCCAGGCTAAACTGTCTCTTTTGGCCGGAGTTAAATTTATGGTTAATGGCTTAGAAGCATCTTAGAATATAATGCAAGAATTGCATCCCTGTTCTTGAGAGATGGCTTGGTCTAAGGTTTTCACTAATTATTAATTTCTAGTGTCAAAAGCATCCTGACATGGTAGTGAAATTAAATGGATTGGGGCTTAAAACCCGCAGTTCTGGTTGAGGGTGACATCGTAAATGTCTACGAGTGTAGCTTGCGGTGGGAACTCTTGGGCAATTAGTGGAAAATATTTGTATCTGATTTATTAAAAGATTTTCAATGCAATTGTTTTCGAAGTTCTACATGTATGTTCTTATTTAAGATTCTTTATTGTTTCAGATATGTCTATGTCTACTGTTGATCATTTACTTGCTCTCAATCCTCTAACTGGTCCAAACATCCATGAATGGAGATACTCTATTGCGTATATTCTCCTGACTAAGCAACACATGTTTGTTCTTACTATGATGCCACTTGCCCCACATTACCATAAAGTCTCTAGACGTGAGAAGGAGTTCTATGATAGATGGGTGGCATCTGAAGATTTTACTTACAAGTTAATCTCGGATAATCTGTCTAGAGAACTGAAGCTCAAGTACATGGGCTATTGTAGCTCTGTTGCGATCTGGATGGACTTAGTGGCCACGTATGGCGAAGTGGAACGAACTATCAACTGTGATCTCGTGAAAGACCTTGTCTGTAAGAGAATGATTGATGGCAGTTCGGTGACACTGCATGTGATGATGATGGATAACACCATGAAACGATCCACACGTAGAGGTGGATGTATATCTGATCGGGCTAAGATCGATATAATCCTGGACTCTTTACCGCTTTCATTCTATGACTTTAAGAAGGATGTATCTAAGAGAAGTGAGTACTCCTTCAAAGAGTTGCTCACTGATCTCATAGCAGAACAGTCTTCCGTACCTTCATGGGAGTCTGAGTTATCAGATCTTGAGCACAGCTTGGGCACATTGAAAGATGTGGTTCACACTGTGTGCAAGAATATGATTGATCGCAGATCATGTGAGAGGAGGTCAAATGAGATGAAGAGGGTTAGTGTCACTTCAAGTAAGAATGCATGCGGAAGCAATGGACAAGGTACGTCATTTGCATTTGTAACAGAAACATGTTTAGCATCGGTTTCTACTCATTCGTGGGTAGTGGATACTGGAGCTACTGATCATGTTTGTTACATTTTGCAGGGGTTCACACCGAGGAGGGTGCTGAAGAATGACGAGGTTACCATCTCAATGGGGAACGCAGCACAAGTGAGTGCAACTACCATTGGAGATTTCACCTTGTACTTTGATGATTCTGTTTTAACTTTGAGAGATGTTTTGTACGTGCCGGATTTTTGGCGAAACCTTATTTCAGTTTCCAAACATTATGTTGATGGATATTCAGTTATTTCTGATAGTGGTGTTTCTATCATTGGTAATAACGATGTTATCTGTCGTGGGATGCTGAATAATTCTCTCTATGTTGTTAACTGTAATCATAAGTCTTCCGCAAGTATGTAATTCATCCGTAATTGATAATCCTAGAAAGAGAAAACTTACTTCTTCTGATTAGAATCTTACATATCTCTGGCACTTGAGACTGGGTCACATCAGTTTGAAGCGGATTCAGAGAGTTGCAGATGACGGTACATTGGACTTAGTCCGGGCTGTACCTTATCAAGTCTGCGAATCCTGAATCGAGGGCAAGATGTCAACTAGGCCTTTCAAGGCTAGTCAGTCTCGAGCAGAGGAAGTGTTGGAATTGATCCATTCTGACTTGTGTGGACTGATGTCCACGCAGGCTCGTGGAGGGTACGAGTACTTCGTCACTTTCATTGACGATTACTCAAGGTACGGATACGTTTACCTACTTCGCTACAAGTCTGAATGTTTTGAGAAATTCAAAGAGTTCAAGGTTGAGGTAGAAAAGAAGGTCGAGAAAACTATCAAGTCGCTGTGATCTGATCACGATGGCGAATTCCTCGGTAACGAGTTCCTACAGTATTTGTCAGAAAATGGGATCAAATCCCAGTGGACTGCACCGGGTACTCCCCAGCAAAACGGTGTAGCTGAAAGAAGAAATAGGACTCTTCTAGAGATGGTAAGATCAGTGATGAGTTATGCAAACTTACCAATTTCGTTTGGGGGCTACGCATTGGAAACAACAGCTTACGTACTAAATTTGGTGCCTTCTAAATCAGTTCCTAAGACGCCTTCTGAGCTCTTCCTTGGTCGCAAACCTAGTTTGTGCATGTTTAGAGTATTGGGCTGTCCGGCACACGTACTGTCGAAGGAACCTGATAAGTTAGAAAAGCAGGTCAAAAGTAATGTTGTTCATAGGGTATCCCAGGCAAACTAAAGGTGGTTACTTTTACTGTCCAGAGAGTCAAAGAGTCGTTGTTAGCACCAATGCTAGATTCTTGAAGGACGAGTATGTGAGTAATCATAAGTCAAGGAGTGATATCGTTCTTCAAGAAATTGAGAACGAGAATGCGATTCCAAGGGAAGGGGAACGTGTATATGTGGGTGCACCTGTGAGAGGTACATCACCATAGACACGCTCTTCAGTGCAAGGTGCAGGACCACAAGTTAATGCACCTACTACTGACATGGCACCGATGCCTCATCGTAGTGGAAGAGTTATTTTCCAGCCGGAAAGTTACATGTTCGTGGGTGAGTCTTCGGACTTGAGCCCGAAAAACGGACATGAGGACTCTGACCCACTGACTTACGAAGAGGCAGTGCAGGACAAGAATGTTGCCAAATGGCGTGTCGCCATGGATTCTGAAATTGAATCCATAATTGCTATGGATGTATACCAGAAAACTGATTTGCCGGATGGCTTTAGGGCCATAGGGTGCAAATGGGTATACAAGAGAAAGAAAGGGGTGGATGGAAAGATCACGGTTTTTAAAGCCAGGATGGTGGCAAAGGGTTATAGTCAGAAAGAGGGCATTGACTATGTCGAAACCTTTTCACCCGTAGCCATGCTCAAATCCATCCGGATACTTCTTGCCATAGCTGCGCATATGGACCTCGAGATCTGGCAGATAGATGTCAAAACAGCTTTTCTAAACGGTTACCTTGAAGAAGGTAGGGACATCTATATGCAGCAACCCGAGGGTTACATACGCAAGGGCGAAGAACATCTTGTCTGGAAGCTTAGAAAGTCCTTGTATGGACTTAAGCAAGCTTCAAGGTCGTGGAACATATGTTTCAACGATGTGATTAAATCCTATGGATTTGCACAGTTGGAAAACAAAAGTTGTGTCTACCGACTTTGTGTCAGTGGGAGCGTGGTTTTCCTTGCACTTTACGTTGATGACATACTCCTATTTGGGATCAACAAGGAAGTGATGTCAAAAATCAAGGCTTGGTTATCCGAACAGTTCCAAATGAAGGATCTGGGAGAAGCTGGCTACATTCTCGTGATTAAGGTCTCACGAGATCGTAAGAGAAGAATGTTGAGCTTATCCCAGGCATCCTATGTGGATACTGTGATTGCCCGGTTCAGCATGCAACTCGCCAAGAAAGGTTTGCTACCTTTCCGTCATGGCGTTCATCTTTCTAGTGGGCAGTGTCCTCAGACACAGCGGGAGAAAGATGAGATGAGTCTTGTACCATACGCTTCGGTGGTGGGGAGCCTCATGTATGCGATACTGTGTACCAGGCCAGATATCTGTTATGCCGTTGGCATGGTAGCAAGATATCAGTCTAACCCTGGACAAGCGCACTGGACTGCTGTAAAGCACATCCTGAAGTACTTGAAAAGAACTAGGAATTTCTGCCTAGTTTATCAAAGTGAGGATTTGTGCCCTGTGGGTTATACAGACTCGGATTTCCAAGGGGACCAGGATGAGACGAAATCGACCTCAGGATATGTGTTTACCCTAGGAGGTGGAGCTGTATCTTGGAGGAGCTCAAAGCAGAAATGCATTGCTGACTCCAACTTGGAGGCGGAATATGTCACCGCCTCCGACGCCTTGAAAGAGGGGGTATGGCCCAAGAGCTTGCCGCAGAAAGTTTACGAAAGACATATTCGTGAGCTGGGTCTGAGGTGGATGCCGACCACTGACAGTGGTTAAAGAGATAGCAGGCTAGATAGACAGACTATATACTCTGTAATAGCTTAGTTATGCTTTGAGTATAAGTGGGAGATTGATGGGTTTTGTATACTGAAAGCATTTATTATAATGCGTATACAACGATTTATTTCTCCTATCAGTTAACAATCTTACATGTATGAACAATGGTATCCTCTTGTCTCACCGATAGGGACGATTATATGGCGTGTTGTAGATCGCAGAAGACAGTATGATCACTTGACCTAGTGAGACATAAACCTGATCACAGCCGAGACAGCGTATGAGGATACGTCTGTCCGGATGGATGCGACATTGTCGGAATAAGTAGTCTGTCTTGGTTACTTGACATGTTAGTACGCAGGGGTGGCGTATTGATGGACCGCAGTGAGATATATTCGTCTGTCTGACATCAGTGAATACAAGATCTCGTTATATTATTTGAGTCCAAACCCTAACGAAGGTTCAGGGGTTTGCACGGGTTGACTGTTGCTTTGACTTGCCATGGTGGAGAGCCTAAGTAACGTGCTCGTATATCCGCATCTTGGGTAACAACAGTTCGTGTAGTACCGCCTGAGACTGGGTTTAGGTGACCATATCCGAGTAATAGGATGGGGACATTCCCAGAGGAGCTCAATGACATTCATCGTGCTAAAGTCCTGTAGGCTGATTAAGTTCTGGCACGAGTGATAAGGATTGAGTGGTACTACTCAGGAATAATAAGATATTAATTAATTGTAGTTAGAGCTTGTCAGAGGATCCGATTAATTAGTGAATGTCAGATAACCTTAAATATGGGGATTCTCAATTAATGCAGACCGTTCTCATAACGTGGTAATAAAGGGGTAGGTCAGTATTAATTTTGTGGTGAAAAAGAATTAATATTAATTAATTAATTTTTTCCTGGGTTGTGGACATGGGAATTAATTAATTTATAGGCCCACTTTATTATTTGCATTAGGTCCCAGGTCTAGCCCAAATAAATAAGCTGAATTGAGCCCAGTAACCCATTAGGGATAAAACCCTGGGTCTATAAATGGACCACTCTCTCTGGAAACCCTTGCTAACTTGTGTGATTATTCAAATCAGTCAAAATCCTAGGGCAGAGAGAGAGAGGGGCGACGACTGTGTGCAGAGGAGGAGAATTTCGGTTCTGGCCTTGCACAACTACAGATCTACGGAGTCCTCACCAGTAGTGGATCTGAACAACATTGAGATACAGATTTGAAGACCTGATTTGGAGAACAGAATTCCTTTTCTTATTTTTCTTCTTTTTCAATTTTTATCTGGAAATTAGATTTCTAATTTCTGTTTCTGTAGGTAAAATCGTATTGCGTGGTTGAATTAAAGTTGGAAATTTAAATGCAAAAGATCGGATCAGACTCGACGGAATAACGGTAATTCCTCAATCCACAAATCTGAATATTAAATTCATAGGAGCATGCTAGGTTTTATTGTAAATTTAATTGTGCACAATATCCATAAATCAATCCGGTTCAAGTGGTTTTGGTGATTCAGTTCACGGGAAAACCCTACAACTCGATCATTTAATAACCGAAGTTTCAAATATCATGCTCAGCTTGAAAAGAGGAATATTCCAAGTAGGGGGAACACCTACTTGAATCCTGAGCCCAATCACACTTTCTTTTCAAGGGCTGTGAAGGCTAACCATGGTGGGCACAACTTCTGCAATAAGAAGCCACCAGGTTATCACACATATCTGGAAGTCAGTTTCCAAGGTCCTCCAAGGAAGCACACTTCCAAAAGGACTACACACACTCCCAAACCTTCCCTAACCAAAACCATGCATTATTTAAGAAGGAAGTGAAAGGTAGCAAAAAACTACAACGAGAAGTCGAATGTTGTCAAAATCACAAAAGTTTGGATTCCCAAAGAGACAATCCAAAGAACTAATCTAGTAGCACCCGTAGATGCTCGGGGACCTAAAATAACTTTGTGATTTGCAAGGACAGGTACATGCTAGTCAGCTTCAAGAGAAGAGTGAGTAGATCATCGATAGTGGATGCTCAGATCACATGGCTGGAAAGAAGGATCTTTTCACATATCTCAGTATGGTCAAAAGACAACCAATCTTATTTGGTGACAACTTAACAGGCAGAGTTATAGGAAGAGGATGCATTGAACAAAATGAAATCATAAACATCAATGTATCTCTCATTACCAACTTGAAGCCCAACCTCCTAAGCACAAGCCAACTGAGTGAGAGTGGCTACTTTATTTCCTTTGAAGAAAAGGAATGCCAAATCAAAGATAAGGCTTCAAGAGAAGTCAAGCTTAGAGGAATTAGAAAATAAGGATTCTATGTTATAGACTAGCAGAGCGGGCAGATAAACTTTTGCTTTGTGGCAATCAGATCCATAGAAACAAACTTGTTGTGGCACTAAAGGTTGAGCCACATGAACTTCAGGACAATAAATTACTTGGCCAAGCATGAGCTGGTAGAAGGACTGGCCAGAGGAGTATTCAAGAAAGAATAAGTATGCAAAACTTGCCAACAAGAAAAAAAGACTAATGCTTCTTTTAAGAATAAGCAAGTCAGCCTAACACATACCGTATGCTAGAGTTACTTCATATGGATCTTTTTTGTCCAGTAACTCCACCAACAATCGAAGGAAAGTGATTCTCTTTGGTAGTCATGGATGACTACTCAAGGTATACTAGGATAAAATTACTCAAGACAAAGGATGAAGTGAAGATTCTCCTTCCCAAGCTGATTATGCAAGTTCAAAATGAAAGGGAAATTTTTGTGAAGAGAATCCGCTTAGATAATGGAACTGAGTTCTGCAACGACCCGTTGATAGATTTTTTAGCAGAAGTTGGCATCGGTCATGAGAGGTCAACTCCTAGAACATCGCAGCAAAATGGGTTTGCCGAGAGAAGGAACAAAACTCTGAAAGAGGTAGTCAGAATCATGCTGACAGAGATCAGCTTGGGATAAAGATTTTGGGGAGAAGTGTTGATCACAACTTGTTACACGCAAAATAGAAGTGGTATCAACGACCATCTTAAAAAAACCCCTTATGAAGTATATCATGGTCATAAGCATTCCTTAGCTCATCTCTGTGCTTTTGGTTTACCATGTTATATTCATAACAATGTCAAGTCAAAATTTAATACTTTCTCCTCAAAGATAATGGTGTGTTCCTGGGATACGAACATCCTTCTCACAAGGGATATAGAGTATTCTACAAAACTACTAAGGTTGTTAAAATAACATGTACTGTTATTTTTTATGAAGCTACTTTAGTGCGCAGGACCATGAAGGAACTGGGAGAAAAAGTTATAGAGATCGATGATGTTAATGAACAGTTGGGCATAAATTCTTTCAATGCTAAACCAACTGATTCAACTAGCTCTATGTATAGATCATCTTCTCAACTAGAACCCTCAATTGGACATCAAACAATCGAGAGGGCCCTTGAAGCAAATGATCTTGTTGAGGCCTTGAATTCTATTTCCCTACAAAATAGCAAAAATCAAGGGGGAATCCAAACTAGAGTCTTCGAAACTGAAGAGGAGGTTTATGAAGGAAGATCTCTATCGATAGACGAAGAAATAAGGACCAAAGCTCAAACTGGAAAATCTCGAATCTCAGACTAAAGACCTCAAAGCTCAGACTGAAGGATTTCAAACTGACAAAGGCTAACCTTCAAAAGGATCAGTTTTAAATCAGCTACCGTTCAAGATGATCATGGTACTGTTCAACCAGTTTTGTGGAATGAAATCATTTCAGAAGATTTCTTCCTTACTGACGTGCCAGTTACATGCATTCTATCCTCAAAGCCACTTATTCAGCCTATTCAGGTCAATGAGCTTCCACGACCTAAATAGCTATGTCACCATCTAGAAGATGTTGTATTGGATGATGACACCCATCCAGTAAGAACAAGACAAGGTAGTGCTCTACTAACATGTTATATATCCTAGTCTAACCGACGAAGATTGGAGAAGATCTACACCGATTGGATCAATTCCATGCAAAAAGATCTTTTGGAATTCTCTTGCAATCATGTCTAGGAGTTGGTGGATAGACCATCACATCAGTCAATGATTGGTACCAAGTGGGTATTCAAAAACAAGTGAGATGAAGTTGGCAACATAGTGAGAAACAAATCCCGATTAGTTGCCAAGGGAAAGATGAGCATGATGGGAAAAATGACCTATTTCTTGGTGTTGAGGTTCGAGTTCGTACGGGTACGGGGCCTCAGGAACTGACAGAGAATATGGTAGGAAATAATATGAGAAAAACGAGATAAAGATGATAATAAACATAAATGATATGCGAATAACAAGTAAAACAAAATATAGACCGTAATTCCTTAAATGAACGAAGGTTCAAGGTGCGCAGAGCAAATCGAACAGCGTTACAGCTAAGCAAAAATAAGCGTTTACAAGAGTTGAATGTAGAATACTTTTCTGTGTGAAATGGGGTTGACTGCCCCTAATTATAGATCATAGGGGAGCCTTTTACATGAGATTAACCTAGCTGCTAGGGTTTGTTTGAATTTAGGAGCTGTTGGAGCCGCTTCCGTGAGGATAGGGATTTGGTGCAACCGCCCACGCCTTATCAGAAACTGCTAAGGCTTATCCTCAATTTGGTCCATTCAAGGTCTCGATCGCGCACTTTACTGGGTCTTTCAAAGTGCGCGAGGTGCTGTTCTGAGGTGTCTGGCCCTCCCCTGCGACTGGTCTGTTTTAGCTGTGTCTCGTATATTCAGGCGTACCTTTTAGGGGTACCTTTATAAGCTTTGACTGCAAGCTACCCAGGTGCTCTCAGATTCACGCCTTGTTCTTAGGCCCGTAACAAGGTGTGCACCTAGTCAAATCGGGTCAGGGTGGGTCCGTTTAGGCCACGGCCCCAACACTTGAGATTTCAGGTTCATCAATCCAATAAAGAGATTTTTATTAATCAGAAGAAACATACTAGGGACCTGATTAACAAGTTTCACTAATTTATGTTAACAGCTCGTCTAAGGTACCCGCGCAGGCAGGCCCCGACCACCTTCGGAAAGATGGTTCGAGTGCGCAGTCGTGGGTCCGGTAACCACGACATTCATCAGGGGACGCTTCACTTGGCCAGCCCTGATAGGAGTCTGGCGCTCCTTGATCTAGCACTGTGTTTTACCCGTTGGGGTTTAAGGGGGTTCATGACTCCCTTTATGACTTAACCTGTCACCTCACTGGCGAGGTCTTGTTGTCGTTTTACTGATTTCACCAGGGTGGGAGCCCTGGTGGATTGATTGGGTTCCGAGGCTCTTCTAGAGGTTCCTTTGGATACCGAGTTGGGTGTAGCCCCTGCCTTGTCAGGATGTTCTGGGCTTTTAAGATACGTGAATGGAGTAGGTGCGCCGTCGTTGAGGAGTCGCTGACATGCGGTCCTTGAAGGTGTGAAATCTCTAAGGTGCAAAGCTTCTAGGGTACGCGTTAGGTCTTCATTCCCTAGGTGCGATGGTAATTTCGTGAATAACCACAACCGAAAGGGCGGTTATTAGCAGGAAGTTGAGGAGTCGCAACACTGTTTGACTGCACTTCCCATGTAAACACGTCCTTTAAGTCATGTCTTCCCTCTCCCCTATTTTATCGGCCCTCGCCCTTTCTCTTCTGCCTTTTCACCTTCTCGTCGGCCACTATTTTATCTTGAATTCGACGGGTGATCTTCAGGAGGTTCATTCGCAGTTTTACTAGGGTTTCGTCGCGCTCACCCCTTCGTGGTATAGTTGTCTCTCCCTCTTTGTTTTACTTTCCTGAGCATACAAAGTTGGTCTAGGGTTCCATTACTTCTTTCTTCGTTCTAGTGAGTCAATTTTTAGCGTGACATTTTTCGTCTAGGGGGTAGGGTTTCTTGTCTATTTCCATCAATTTTAGTTTGCCATCATGGTTTCCTCCCCTTTGTGGATGCCTACCCTATCGGGATTGCCTGCGGGCGAGTCGATGGGGGATTCTGTCACTTCCCGTCCTGTCCTAGGGTCGATTGTGCTGCAGAACCCTGCGGTGGGTGACCCTGTACAACTGTATTCCTCTTCAGACTCCATGGTAGAGTGCACCTCGAAGAGGGTCTCGGTGGCTATTTCTTGGACTACGGAGGAACAACTCCAAGGGTCTCTGGTTAAGGTAGGTGGCCCAGAGGTGGATCACTTGATCCCCCTCCAGGACCAGAGGTGCAACTCGCCACCTCCTGGGTATGTTGCCTTTTATCTACATGCAGCGTATAAGGGTGGCAGTTTCCCGATCCACCCATTTTTCTGTAGTGTGCTTCGTTCCCCCTTCCAAATTTATCCCGTGAGTTGGTGTCATTTGGTGGGGACTTTCCTCACGTTCTTCGATTTAGGGTAAGGTCTTCCCAGCCATAAGGAGTGGCACCACATCTACCGCCTAAACTATTTTGAGAAGGGATACTATTATATCACTAGGTGGCCGGGGGGTAAGTCTCCGGTAGTGTCGGGATCTCCTAGGAACTTCAAAGATTGACATAACAAGTTATTCTCCCTTGGGTTGAACCTAGTAGCCCCGGAGTTCCTTACCTCTGGTGGAAAAGCAAGGAGAAGGTGTTTCTTTCCACGTGATGGTTCTTTAATATGTTTTTTACCTTGTTTAATTTTGTTTGATCTTTGATTCTATAGGACTTCCAGGAATTGAACTCACGCTGGAGGAAACAACCAGGTTGGACTTTGTGTATCTTGACGGTGAGAGAAGTTGGGACGCGGTCTTTGCGGGGCACAGTGTCAGCATGAATTCAATCAGATATCTAGATGGGAGTGAGATTGTGCTTTCTGAGGACTACCGTTGCGAGCTAATGGACCCCACAACCATCGTCCAGATGTTAGTGTCGGAGAAGAGGGCAAGGGAGGAGTCCTCGCGGGCTCTTGAGGATACTCCCTCCTCTAAGAAGGTGGGAGGTACTTCGGCCACATCGGTTTCCAAGGTTCCTAAGGACGTCTAAGGTGCAGATGCGAGCCATCAAGGTGAGGCTCCTCAGGGTGCAGGCCGTCAGAGTGCGAACCGCCAGGGTGTTGGTGTCCAAGGTGCAGGGGCCCAGACCACCTCGCATCATTCTTCTAGGAGTCGGGATGGTCGTTCTTCCCAATGGACGAATTCTTCTCGGCACGACTCGGTGGAGGATCACCCTGATCAGGGCAGGACGCTATCGTGGAGGCTTCGACTTTGTGAAGGTGCGGGCTTCGGGTTAGGCAACATGGTCGGGGTGTCTGAGGCTCAAGGTGGTGGCACACCTTCCTTACCGCCATCAGGTCCATCCCCGGCCCTCAAGGTGAGAGCTGCAGAGGTGGATGCCTTTTGTGGCCAGGTGCAGAGGCTGCTCTTGGAGACGGCGCCCCTTGCGGAGGGCGATGCTCACCTTTCAAACCGGTCCATTGACATGGATCGGAGGTTCTTGTTGGTAGGTATTTTCTTGTTTTTTCAGTTGCTCACTTCTCGACTTTTTCTAATCATGTGCTCTTTTCTTCAAGCTGAACATATACGCCATCACTCTGCACAAGAACCTGGTATTTAAGGTCAGCCACCTGAGCACCGAGCTACGGAAGACAAGATCTGACTTGTCCCGAGAGAAGGTGTGCAAGTCTGATTTGGATGACAGGGCAAAAACCCTTGCATTTGAGCTGAGCAAGGCGGATTCTAACTTGGTGCGCTCTCGGGATGAGCTCACCGAGGTGCGGGAGAGGCTGGCGCGCCTTGAAAAATAAGTTCAGGTAGCCTCTCGGAAGGCCAGCGAGGTGGACTCCTTGAGGAGCAGGCTGCAGGTGCAGTGGGAGAGCTACGAGAGGGAGGTCACAACCTTCAAGGAGAAGGCTGTGCGCATGCGAGCTGGTGAGGGCCTGAACTATGAGCAGGTCATTACCCACCCTGATTTCAGGGAGACCTTCGACGTGAGTACCCTTCCTGCTTGCCTCTATTCCTTTTGATTCTTGTTGTCTTTTCTTTCAATAACTCATTATTTTTCTTGTTTTAGCTAATGGTGGAGGAGGAGGCTACTCGCATTGCCGATTCCAAGGTAGCCGCCTTGAGAGCTCCTCCAGCCTCCATCGTAGTTGTTGCAGCTGCGCCGCTTAATCCCGACAAGGGCCCCGACAATGCTATCATTCTCCTACCTCCCCCGGTGCCATCTTTAACGCACGTCGACCCCCCTCAGGGTGGTCGAATAGACGTGGTGCCTTCTTTGGAATTGCTTGTGGGGGACGATTTCATCCTGGGACTTGGTGATCAGCCACAGCCTCCGCCTGCTGTGAGGCCCAACGCCTCCTCCATCGCGGATCCGCCTGTGGTTGTCGACCCTGACCCACCTGGATCTTATGCTGCTGACTCTGTGCCGAAGCCCTCCGGGGATCTGCCTTAAAAAGTTTCTGCTTTGAACAATTTACTTTTCTCGTACGAACAAATTTTAATTTCTCGCACTTGAACAATTTAAATTTCCTGCACTTTTATTTTTTCTTTTGGGGGATGGTCGTTTGATGCCCCCTTTTGCAATGGATGTTTTTTTCTTTCCGTACCTCGTGCTCTTTTACGATGCTTGCTTTCCTTATACTCCTTTTGATTCTTCTGTATTGTTTTTATCGGTGTTGTGTGTAACACTTGGCTATGGGTAAGCGCGCGTAGGATTTGAGAGCAAACATTACCCTTTTGTTGTGTCGACCACCTTGCTTGTAGCTCGTTAGTCCGTGGTGGTGGCCTTTCATGGCAAAGGTGAGCAGCATCGCCCCACCGATGCTTAAGTTAGTAAAAATTTGTTGAAATATAATGAATTGAAGATTGATTATAAATGAGGATAGAGATAGCATATCTGGGAGGCGTAGGTAGGTGTTGTTTTGTGCACCTTGTGTGCACCTATCCTGTAAGAACAACAATGCATTGTAAGGCATCGCCCTTCCGACGCTCAAGTTAGTATATAGTTCGCAAAACGAAATAATGAATCAAATGATAAGGTTAAGTTGAGAGAAGCGTATCTGGGGTGACAAACCATTTAGTCGACACCTATGGGTAGTACTTCTTGAGGTGCTTAATGTTCCAGGAGTTTGCTATCTCTCTTCCGTACATCACGACTAGGCTGTACGCACCTCGACCGACCACCTTAGAAATAAGGTAAGGACCTTTCCATGTAGGTGCGAGCTTGCCTCGATTGCGATCCTTCGTGTTGTCAAATACTCTTCGAAGCACTAGGTCACCTTCCACAAAGCTCCTTAGCCGTAGTTTGGTGTTGAAGAATTTTTCAACTTCGGATGTTTGTCGAGCCATGCTTATGCAGGCTTCATCGCGAGCCTCGTCAACCAGCTCGAGGTCTTTGAGCAGGCTTTCTGAGTTCTTTTCTTCATCAAGAAATTCGATTCTTGGGCTTCTGGCCTTTAATTCTGCTAGAACTATTGCATTTACTCCGTATGCAAGTGAAAATGGTGTTGCGCCTGTGGCCGTTCTAGAGGTTGTCCTATAGGACCACAGTGTTGCAGGTAGCTCCTCCACCCATCCTTTGTTGTAGGCACCGAGACGTTTCTTCAAAGTTGCCATCAGTGTCTTGTTTGTTTGTTGATTCTGCTAGTCCATTTGCCTCCGGATACCTTGGGGGAAGGTGAGTTATCCCATACTTTTTGCAAAATTCTCTGAGTCTTCCGCTCGTGAATTGAGCTCCATTGTCCGTTTGTATATCTTTCAGAACTCCAAAGCGACAAAGAATGTGTATCCAGAGGAACTTGATTACATCAGCATCTCCAATGTTTCTCAAAGCTTCGGCTTCCACTCATTTGTGAAGTAGTCTGTGGCCACCAAGATGTACTCCTTTTATCCCATACCTCGAGGTAGCTTTCCCACGATATTCATCCCCCAAACTATGAAGAGCCATGGGGCGATCGTGGCGTGTAATTGTTCAGCACTTCGGTGGGAAACTATCTCAAAATGCTAACATCCGTCGCACCTTTTAACATGCTCGCTCGTATCTTTCCGCATCAATCTTCCACCTGAGTGATTTTCACACTTGCCTTCATGTATCTCTCACAGCAGGTTCTTTTCCTCTACTTTATTTAGACACTTCAACAAAGGTCCTTCTAGGGACCTCCGCTAGAGTTGTTCTTCAATGAGTGTGAATTTTGCAGCTTGTCTTTCAAGCTTTGCTGCTTAGTACCTATCTTCTGGTCGTCGTCCATCCCTGAGGAAGTTTGTTATGCATCGCATTCATGAGTTCTCGTCTACTAGAAGGATCTGTAAGGTTTCCTGCACCCCTTGTTGTATTGTCGACGTGTCGACCCAAATAATGGGTATTGGTCGATTAGTCTTTTCAACTGCTGCGGAGACTAAGTTTGCTAGCGCATCCGCTTTGGAATTCTCATCTCTCGCAATGTGCTTGACCTCGAATTCTTCGAATTCATATTTTAGTTTAGTTGCTAACTCGTGGTAAGGGAGTAGCCTGGGTTCTTTGACTTGGTATTCATTGTTCATTTGACACACCACGAGTTGCGAATCACACCTTACTTCTACGTGCGTAGCCCTTAGCTCTTTTGCTAGTTGCATTCCTTTGATCAATGCCTCATATTCGGCTTCATTATTTGTTGCATCAAAGTTGAGCCGAATTTCCCTTTTGAATGCTTCACCCCAAACGTTTCTTACGAGCAAGACAACTTTGTTTCCATGCACGTTGCTGGCACCATCTGTTTGAATGATCCTGGTTCCGCTTCTTTGCTCTTCGCAGCTTATGTTAGCTATTTCTGTTTCAACTTCGTGCTGCAAACTTGTTGTGAAATCTGCTATGAAATTTGCCAACACTTGTGATTTGATCATTGTGCGCGGTTGAAATTCCATCCTGTATCACCCAAGCTCGATAGCCCACTTTAGTAATCTCCCAGATAATCTAGGCTTGGAGAATACGGTCCGTAAGGGGGTACGCAGTTACCACCGTCACCTTGTGTGCCTCAAAGTAGGGCCGTAGCTTGCGCATTGCCACCATGAGTGCTAGTGCAAGCTTCTCTAGCGTCGTATACCTTGTTTCTGCATTGACCAATGGCTTGCTCGCGTAGTGGACCGGTAGCTGTTTCCCCTTCTATTCTTTAATGAGGACAACCCCTAGTGCCTTTTCTGATACTGCTAGGTAAAAAAGTAGGGATTCCCCATTCTCGGGTTTGGAGAGTAGCGGAGGGTTAGTCAAGTAATGCTTGAGTTCTTTGAGTGCCCTCGTGCATTCCTCGGCCCACTCGAACTTTTTCCCCTTTCTCAAAGCTAGAAAGAAGTTATGCATCTTTTTAGAATACCTTGAAATCAACTGGCTAAGAGCCGCAAGCCTCCATGTCAACTGCTGCACCTCCTTTCGATTTTGTGGGTGCGCGATATTAGCTATTGCCTTGACTTGCATTGGGTCGGCTTTGATTCCTCTTTTTGTTACTATGTAGCCCAAGAACTTTCTTGACGCCACTCCAACGAGCATTTTGATGGGTTGAGCTTCATGTTGTATTTGTCTAGGATGTTGAATGCATCTTCGAGGTGCGTCACGTGACTATTAGCCTCTTTGGACTTTATGAGCATATCATCTATGTACACCTCCATTGTTTTTCAAATAAGAGCCTCGAACATCTTGTTTAATAACCTTTGGTAAGTGAACCGGCATTCTTCAAGCCGAAAGGCATGACTTTGTAGTAGTATATCCCCTTGTTAGTCACGAACGCCATTTTCTCTTGGTCCACTGGGTGCATTTTTATCTTGTGGTACCTTGAAAAAGCGTCCATGAAGCTTAGGAGCTCGTGCCCGGAGGTTGCATTTATGATGCTATCAATATGTGAAAGAGGATAAGGATCCTTTGGGCATGCTTTGTTCAAGTCTGTAAAATCCACGCAAATCCTGTTTTTTCCATTTTTCTTCTTGGTGACCATCACGTTGGCCAGCCACGATGGATACTTGACCTCTCTTATGGCTCCGGTATCTAGAATCTTCTGCACCTCTTCGTTGATTGCATTGTTCTTTTCAGGTGCAAAATGCCTTCTCTGCGGTTGTATCGGTCTTCATTGGGGATCTGTTTGCAGCCGATGTACCATGACCCTGGAATCTATGCCCGTCATGTTGCTGTGGGACCAGGCGAATGTTTTTTGCCTTCGCATCAAGAATTGAATTAGGTTACTGCGCACGCTAGGTGCCAATTCTGCTCCGATGAAGGTAACTCACCTGGGATCTTCGTTTAGGCTCACTTGTTCAAGATCCTCCACAATCTACGCCTTGTTGGGGGGTTATGGTTCTGAGCTTTCTTGGCTGCACACGGACTGAGCAGTAACATTCCCTCTAGGTGTTTAGCTCGCCTTTGATTGTTTGTATCCCCCAGCGGGTAGGGAACTTTACTACTTGATGGTAGGTAGACAGCACAACCTTCAAGGTGTGCAACCAGGGTCTCCCCAAAAGTATGTTGTAAGAGGACGGTGCATCTATGATAGTGAAGTTGGTGTCAAGTTCCTCACTCCCGCAATAGGTTGGCAAGGTGATCGTTCCTTTAGTAACTTCTTTCTCCCTGCTGAACCCGATCAGGGTTTTGACCTCTAGTACAATCTTTTCATCAGGTATCTTCATATAACGTAAGGTTCTTAGGAACAAGATATTAGCAGAGCTTCCATTATCCACGAGGATTCTTTTCACCAGGCAGTTCGATATAAGCTGGAAATCAGAAGCGCGTCGTGGTGTGAATGGTGCAACCCTGGTGACTCATCACTGTTGAAATCAATGGGTTCATGTTCGGGGTCCTTCCTTCGAATGGAGCTGACCTCCCTTGTTATGCATCGTATCTTTTTTGCCGAGGAGCTGGTTACTCTGCTTACCTCAGATCCTCCGATAATGACATTCACTATCCTCTCTGGCAAATGTGACTTGGGCCTGTCTTCTTTTTTCTTGTCCTGGCCTTCCCTTGTCTAGGTCTTCTTACCTCTATCGGTGAGGTATTTTTTTAGCAGACCATTCTTGAGTAACTCAATTATTTCTAGCCTCAGGGCCCGACAATCCTCAGTTAGGTGACCGTGGTCTCCGTAGAACTCAAAATACTTATTTGGGTCTCTTGTTGCTGGGTCTGTCTTCATCTTTTTCGGCCATCTAACCTCATTTGGCATCTTCTTGAGAATTGAGTTGACCAAACTATTTGCTTCGATCTTCAAATTATACTCAGAAATATACAGCACTGTGGTAGGCGCCACCGCGTACGTGTGGTGCTTCCGATTGTAAGGGTGCGATCTGCTTGATCGCCTTTCACAGGTTTCCGACCGTCGGGCTTCCCGATTGGTGGGAGGCCTTCTATCGGCTTTTGATGGTGCCTTCCCGAGGAGTGCACACCTTGATTTTATGTACGGCTCATCCTCTTCCCAATTGATTAGTGTCTATTGTCTATTGATCGCATCGTCTAGGATGTTGCACGGGTAGATCGACAGTTCCATGTAGAGGTGTGAATCAACACCCAACAATTTCATGAAAGCTCGCAAAGCGGTATCTGCAAGACAATTAGGTACGGCAGTGAGCTCCCTGTTAAACCTTGACAGGTATGAGTGCAAGGTCTCCTTTGGTCCTTGTACTACGGAATATAGGTCATCAGGTTGCTTGTCAAGGTGCGTACTGCTAGAATATTGTCTTCAGAATGCTTGATGTAGTTCAGCAAATGTCCCGATTCTTCTTTGAGGCAAATTCATGAACCACTGAAGGGTTGGCCCAGTCAGGCTCGATCCAAAGTTCTTACACATGCATGATTCTCGCGGTTTGGACAAGATGGACGCTGCAAACATTTTTTGCTTGTACAACGCGATGTGGGTCTCTGAATCCGTTGTTCCATTGTTGAGCGTGAACGTTGGTTGGGCAAATCATGCTGATATTTTCACCTCAGCTATCTCCTGGGTGAAGGGTGACTCAGCAAAGCTATCCCTTGGTATAAGCTTTTCCGGTGCCGGCAGTCCTCGTACATTTGCCAAGAGCGAGTTGTACTCCTTCATCTTCTTCTCAATTCGCGCCTCCATAGCATTGAGAGCTCGTGCCATAGCCTCCGTGGCATTGTTCTGTTGGCTGAATCCATCCGTTGGATTCTCTTTTGCGGTCTCGGGAGCATCTCCAGACCCTTGAGGGGTGTGTGGTACATCGTCCAGGGTAGTCTTAAAGCTTCCTTTCAGGTTCTGGGGACGGAGTGGCTGCGGTCCACCTGATCTGCACATCTCCTGTATTTTGGGTTCCTTGGTCCCTTGTGGATAAGGTTGAGGCTTCTGCCGGAGTCCCAAATTTCCTCTTGCAGTTTGTGGTATGATCTCATGATGCCCTCGATCTTGTTGTTAGACGCATCCAACTATTTCTGGAACAGTTTCTGTTGCTCCACCAACTTCGCAGCCGCTGGATCTAATGGAACCGTCACTGTCGCGCCTGGAGGTTCAGTAGGCACTATGGTGCCTTGTGGAGGGGCGTTCTTTGGGGTCGTGTCCCTTTTATTCCCTTTCGTACGAGTACGCAAGAACCGACATAGAATATGGTAGGAAATAATACGAGAAAATGAGATAAAGATGATAATAAACGTAAATGATATGCAAATAACTACTAACACGAAATATAGACCGTAATTCCTTAAATGAAAGAAGGTTCAAGGTGTGCAAAGCAAATCGAACAGCGTTACAGTTAAGCCAAAATTAGGGTTTACAACAGTTGAATGTAAAATACTTGTCTGTGCGAAATGGGGTTGACTGACCCTATTTATAGATCATAGGGGAACCATTTACATGAGATAAACCTAGATGCTAGGGTTTCATTGAATTTAGGAGTTGTTGGAGCCGCCTCCGTGAGGATAGGGATTTGGTGCAACCGCCCTCGCCTTATCAGGAACTGCCGCGGCTTATCCTCAAGCTGGTCCATTCAGGGTCTCGGTCGCGCACCTTACTGGGTCTTTCAAGGTGCACGAGGTGTTGTTTTGAGGTGCCCGACCCTCCCTTGCGACTGGTCTGGCTTAGTTGCATCTCGTATATTCAAGCGTAACTTCTGGGGGTACCTTTATAAGCTTTGACTACAAGCTACACCTGCACAGCTCCTTCGGAGCTGCACAGTGATGGATTTATATACTAAACGCATTATGATTGGTATATTATGTACAAGGTCGATTGGTTAATATATTGGGAATCATAAATATTGTATGTTCATCTCCTGTCTAAATTAACAAACATGTGTCGCAAACGCTATTATCCTCTTATCTCATCGATAGGGAGATCATACGGTGTGTAGTATATCACGGAAAAACGTATGGATCATTTGACCTAGAGAGATATAAACAGATATCATAGCTGAAACAGTTCCAGGATAAACTATCGGTGTAGGCTGTAGCATACGCAGTAATAAGCATCTTATCTTAGATGGCTTGGTATGCTGGTGTGGGGCACACATTGATAAGGACCAAAGTTGAGATCGATTCTTTTATTTGACATTAAAAGAATCTAGATCTCTATGGCTTGATGAGATCTTAAGCCTAAATGAAGGTACAGAAGTATACGTAGATTGTGTGTAACTTTGAGTTACAGTGAAAGGCTCTATTTGAGCTTGTATATCTGTATCTTGGGTGATAACAGTTTGTGTATGACTGTCTGGTACTGGAACTAGGTAACCACATCCAGTATAGGATGGTGACATTCCCTGAGCAGCTCAAAAAGGTTCGTTATGCTAAAGTCCTGCAGACTGATTAAGTTCAAGCATAAGTGAAAAGGCTTGAGTGGAAACACTAAGGAATATAAGATGTTAATTAATTAAATGTCTTGCTAGAGCTTAAATTAATTAACGAATGTCTGTAACCTTAAATGTGGGGATATACTGAGCCTATGCAACCCGTACCTTAAAACGTGGTAGCAAATAGGTAGTACAGTATTGATTCCATGGTGGAATGAATCAATATTAATTAATTAATTATATTCTGGATTGAATATGAGAACTAATTAATTGATAGGCCTTATATGCTATTTGCATTCTGAACCCTGGTGTGGCCCATGAAAACTCATGCCCAATAGAAGTCTAGTATTTTCCTATAAATAGGCCTCAGTTCTCAAATCACAACGCACACCACATCATAAGATCATATGTTGCAACACAACTAACCAGTATATTGGGAGATGTGGTGATCGACTAAATCTGAGAACGAGGAGGAAATTCTACTTCTCAACCGGGCAAGGAATCCGAAGGGAATCTTCACCAGATATTTGGATTATAGTTGGGATACAGATCGGAAGATCATATCAGGAGGATCATGTTCTTTCTTCTCTCCCTCTTTGTTTTCGAAAATTATATTTTCATTTTCATAGATTTAATTCCTTAATCTGTTAGGAGTAAATCTTTGTGCGTGGGAAAAGATTGAGGATCAAATCTCTACGCATTCGTTCTTCAAGTTTCAACAATCCAGGTATTCCGCATAAACCCCCATATGCATAATCAATAGGAGCATGCTAGGATTAATCATAAGCATAGCAAATTATTTTTGATATTCCAATTATCGATCTTGGCAAACGGATTAATGATTCAGTTTACAAATCAATTCACACAGGTGCTCTCAGCTTCACGCCTTGTTCTTAGGCTGGGAACAAGGTGTTTTCCTAGTCAAATCGGGTCGGGGTAGGTCCGTTTAGGCCACGACCCCAACACTTGGGATTTTAAGTTCTTCAATCCAATAAAGGGATTTTTATTAATCATAGGAAACAGACTAGGCACCTGATCAACAAGTTTTGCCCTGAGAAGACGAAGCCATTGCAGATTCTGATGAGCTCAAGTGCCCAAAATTACCTTGGATACATAAGGAGAATCCGTCAATCCTAGCGTTTACAGAGGCATAATTGGATCACTTCTATACTTGACAGCCAGCAGACCCGATATTTCTTATGCTGGTGGAGTGTGCGCTAGATTTCAAGCTGATCCAAAGAAACCGCCCATGGAGGCTGTTAGGAGAATCGTGAAATACTTGAAGGGAACTGATTCTTTGGAATTTGATACCCACAATGTGATGAGCTTACACTTAATGGGTATTCGAATTCAAACTTTGGAGGATATCGAATTGATCACAAAAACACGAGTGGTACTTGCCAATTTTTAGGACGCAAACTGAACAGTTGGTTAAGTAAAAAAACAACACTCAGTTGTAACATCCACAAGTGAAGATGAATATGTTGCTGCTGCCAGTTGTTGTGCAAAATTTCAATGGACCAAACAACAATTGATGGACTATGATGTCAGCTCGAGTTGTGTCTATATTTCTTGCGACAACAACAGTGCTATGTGTATAACTAAGAATCCAGTTCATCATTCCAGAACAAAACACATAGACATCTGACATCACTTTATTTGTGATCATGTCGAGAAGAAGGATATTAGTGTTGAGTGTATCCGAACTGAAGATCAACTTGCCGACATCTTCACCAAGCCTCTCCCAGAAGCAAGGTTCAAGGAACTAGGTCTCATACTCGGTCTTTTGGAGTTTGATGAAATTTCAGATTGTGAAGAACGAGTCCAAGTTCTCATATATCCTTTCTAAGCCTTAATGAATCTTGGGTTTTCTAGGAGAAGCAGAATAAAACTAATTCCTAGCTCTCAAATTTCGTAAGCATTACATTTTAAGCTCACGAGTTTCTTTTTTGATCGAATTAGTTTCCAATCGTGATGCTAAAAAAACTAATCGGAGATGTACCAAAATAAAATTGAGTCCAAGCTCTCAATTTTATGAAGTTTGAGACTAACGATCAAAGGTTCTCGGACTTGCCCTACCAATCCAAAGTCACAAAAGTTCTCAAACTTGCCCAACCAGCCCGAAGTAGCACAAGTTTGAAACCTGTAGACCAATGTTTGGGCGGGAAAGTTGAATTGTTGTAGCTTATGCAACAAACTATCATTTAATGCGTATAGTCAAAGGTCGAATGAGAGAGCTCCACATCATCAACCCAACGACTAGATGTCATAGGCCAGAAATCTCAACTGTCAAAACAATCATTGACCGTTGATCAACACGTCTCTAAATCAACCTGGATCGTTCATTTCGCGTTTACAAGTCATTCATTTGAATAAATAGCGTCCATTCCTCTGTAAAAAAACTCTATTGCATCTCGATTCTCTTAAGAATTTATTTTTCTTGTACATTTTTTGCAAAAATATTCTTTGGATTTTCTTCAATCACTGACAATAATGGCAGAATCATCCAACCCCATTCCAGTTTCCGAAGTCATGACAAATTTTCCTGAGCATGAACTGTCATTCACAGGGATCTACCAAGCTAACAACATCAGTACACCAATCCCTTATGCAAAACTTGTCAATATTGCCAGAAACAAGGAGCAACGATCAAAACTGACTTTTGCGCAACAGAGGGCAGTGCAAGTGCAGAAGGAGAAGATTCTTTATCTTTATTTGGTAAAAAAGCATTATGACTCAAGATGTTACATATTCTGAAGATAGAATGTATTTTAAAGTACCTCACCACCAAACCAGATAGATTTCACCCAGACATGGTTGTTGAGTTATATGCTCCTGATGTAGTTTCTTCGAATGAGTCTCATTTTATAACATGCATTTTTGGACAAATGATTTTAGTTAATCCTACGTTATTGGCCAAGGTTTATTTTCTGCAAAATGAAGGCCCCCGTGTGGCAACTTATCTGGAGAGCGATAGAACAACCATGAAGAATCACTATGGAAGAAGGCAGATTTAAAATCCGAATGGAAATCAGGAACTCCCAATTCCCAACTAGATGATTTCTATAAACTGATATGTGACATATCAGTCCGCATGCGAGGCTGGGTCTCACTCAAAGCTCAGTTTGAAGAAATATTTCATGATGATGGCCATAGACGATGTCATCAAAATAAATTGGTCAGAATTTTTGTTAAGGAGATTGTTTGAAAATGTGAAGAGGAATATTAAGATGAAGACAACGCACATCTTCCCATCTACTGTCAGTTTTGGAATAAGACCATTCATCTGTTAGAAGCACTCATTCCCATAGATAAATTGGATATGTGCGAATAATTACTTGGAACTGGTTACATTTTTGTCACCCATGCCAAATAAAAGCCAGCGAACTACAAGATACCTCGATATCTCACATGTAGACAAAATGTAGATCCTGAGGAACCAGTTTCAGAAGATGAGATCCCAAAGGGTGTTGAAGGCATCCCAGTACCGGTTTTTGCCCAACCCCTCATAGACGAGCAGAGAGAGGAACTGAAGAAGAAAACCGAGCTGGAGAAGTGCTTCAAGGAAATGGAGGAGTGCATTCCTCCTAGCACTCAAATTGAGGTAGTCCCTTCTACCGCGCAACTGGTTGAAGAGGTCTCCCAACCAGTTTCCAAGAAGAAGAAAAAGAAGCTCTCCAAGAAACGGCAAACTGAAGGAACAAGTTTAGGCGGAGGTGATGCTTTTCAAGGCCATTCAATTCAAGTTCAAATCCCAGTCTTGGGTAGCCATGAGGAGCAACTTGCTAAGATGTCGAGAAAAAGAAAAAAGACTCCGACCAAATTGGAAGAAGACGCCAAGAGGAAAGGAAGGAAGAAGGCCAGGATGGAAGCTAAGAATAACAAAAAGAGAGCCCGAAGGAAGGCTGATCAAGCAACCCGGGAAGCCGAATTTAGGCCACAGATGAGGCATTTGAAAGAATCAAGGCTGAGGCTGAAGCTAAGAAGCAAGAGATGACTGAAATCCTAGCCCGTTCAATCAAGGGTAAGGCCAAGGCTACTGAAGCTGAAGCTATTGCAACACTTCCTTTAGACGTCCGGGATAGATCCAAGCTGACAATCAGAGTTCCAGCTCAGGCATCACCTACCGGCTTGCTAGACATCATGCCTGAAGAAGCCTTCAATCGACTGTTGGATGAAGCCGATCATCAGGTAGTTGATGTGATTGTCCTGTTGGATACGGATGAAGTACAGCTGGCAGTAGTGCATAGGGAAGCTGACTAAGCTCATGCTGATGATGTTGTCTGGGCAACCACCCCTGAAAAACTGGCAAAATGAGAGAGGACAACATTAGTGTCTACTGCGCAAGGGGATGCATGTACTTCTCGAGTAGCTCAAATTCTCCTAAACAAGTTTGAGTGTGCTATATAAGAAGAAGCTAGCACATCCGCTTATAGAGAAGCAGACATCTCTGATGAAAATGAGGGTGAGGAGAAGATCTCTAAAACCGGAGAAGAAAGGATAACCAGATTGAAAAACAGACATCTTTGGGACACTAGAATGAAAACTGACTCAAGGACTCCCTTTGAACACACTATGTTCATAATCCCGCTGGTTGGACTCCCACATCAAAAATTTTCAGCCATTATGATCAGAAAGTGGTGCACCTATCTTTGATTGGGCTGACGTTCTCACCAACATGTGGAGAAGATGGTAGATCGTGAGATTTACAAAACTTATCATAAAATCTTGGTCAACGATCCACATGATTCAGAGGTTTTGTTGGAGGAGTTTAGAAGATAGAGGATATTCAGTTTCTACTCCCACGAGCTAAGTCACGAAGAGCGCGACATCCTAAAAGCTTAACTAGGACTCACATATTGGTGTTTAGAAGAAGTATGGGCTGATGAGTGAATTAGACGAACACAACATAGATCCAAACAATTGATAGTTAAACAAGTGAAGAAGAGGCTGAGAGCAATCAAAGCCCACATACTAAAGTCTGGTACTGAAGATCTCCCTCCCCTGAAGAAGAAGTCAAAGAAGTCAGTTCAGCCTGAGGATCGAATGCTCCAACTTGTACCAACTCAAACTGGATATGAGTTGATTTATAATTTCACTTTGCTGAAACTGAACATCCAGGTCCTTCCCCCAATGACTCCCCCACCTTGTCTTTATCAGAGAATGGCCGCAGATGCTATCATGAACCAAAGGGAACTGGAGCACATGGAAGAAGAAGATAAGGCTGCCTGTGCCCATCAAGAAGATGAATATAGATGGAAGTGGACCATTCCAGCTGGCCCTCTAGTGAATATAAATTTGGCGGAACCTACAATCGAGGAGCCAGAAGATCAAGCAACTCCAACAACTTCCATCAGTCCACCTGAATCAGCTCTGGATGAAGAGTGCCTACTTGCGAAAATCAAAGAATTTATGCAGATCAAGTGAGATGTTAGGTGGAAATATCTAAGAAAGAGCTAAGCAATACAATAGGCAAGAAACTCAACACAATGACCTCAACGATCACTTCCTTTTAGGATGTGCTCAAAGAGGGGGAAGAGCTGAGGAGAAAACAAGATGGGGAGCAAAGGGTTTATGAAGAAGAAAGGCAAAAGGCCGAAGAAGAGAGACTAAGGCTAGAAGGTGAGGAGAAAAAGAAGAGGGAGGAGCGTGAAGAAACTGAGAGGCAAAGGCGAGAGGCTTAGATGACAAGACTGATGACCCTAGCCACCTCTTTTGAAGCCATTGTCAAACTCGCGGCTGGCTCCTCCGGGACTAAATGAAGATATTATCTCAAAAGCTCAAACTCAAGCTTGCTAATTCTTGTTGTGATAACTCTAATATTTTGTATAGACTCCTAGTATTTTTTTTGTACTTGTAATGAATACATCATGAATGGAAAACTGATTGTGTTGATGACAAAAGCTTTTTGTCCAACCTAGAGTCATTTCTTAGTTGAACAGACCCAAGTGTAATCAGCATGATTGTGAGTGTTTCTCACAATGTTTTTGTACTTGTGCTCTGACACTTATGATTTTTTTGCTCTGTTCTTATATTTGAATTAATATCGAGCAATATCTCTCCCAGTTTAAGGGGGAACATCTTAAGTAGAGCAGGTTGTGCCTAAGTAGTTGATTTTCTTGAGTTTGTAGCTTGATAGTTTTATCTTTGTGAAACTCGGAAAATCAGTCGTTCCTCATTGACCGACTTAGATAGTTAATAGATAGATAGATGGATAGATGGCTTTATCTTTATTTTTGTTTTGGTGGGTCAAAACCAATCTAGAGAGTCTCTAGATTAGCCCTAGTTCTTTTTAATCATAAATGTAAAGTCCTTTAAAGTCTTTTATTTGAGTTATAATTGGAGTTGATCGAAGACAAATTGAAGCATCAGTCTGTGGATGCGCAAAGGACTCAAACAAACTAAAGATCAATATGAAACTGATCAGTCTGAAGATGAGTATGGAACTGGTCAATCTAAAACTGATCAGCTTGGAACTGTCGATTTCACCAGACCACTCCCCGCCCTCGGTCAATCTCGCATCGGCCTTTTGTTTACTTTTTTTTCTTACATTAGTCTATAGCAGTATAAAGAATGTACATAAATTGAAGTTTAAATTACTTATTTGTTTGTTGTGTGCTCAAATGGAAAAAATGATAACCTCAAATATTGAACGTGTCCTACATTTATTTCGGATGTTGGGTACATATTCGTTAAGTTTTATTTTGTTAAAATGCTTGATTGTTCAAAATAAGTGAAAAATTTATAAAAATAGTTCAATTATTTAAAACTGTCTTGGCCCCGCCTACTCCCCAACTAGACCGCCTAGGCGCTAGGCCCCCTCCGGCACCCAAAATCTGGCTAGCGAGTTTTACAACATTGGCTACACCAGTCCAGTATTCACTAGAGGCACCTCTCTTAAAAATGAGGCCCGACTACGAAAGGTACATGCTTAGGACCTTAACTGCCAATTTATGCTTAACAAAACCTCCAAGACATTGGAGCGATTATGCTTATTACTTCGGACCTCTGAGCGATTGTGGAAGACATCTATCAAGTCCCCTACCTACTGCCCTCTACTATGTATCTTACAACATACATAATCAAGACTTTGTACCGTCATTTTTTCACAAACAGAATGCTCCAACCCAATGTCTCCGGCAAAGTATCCTCAAACTGAACAACTGTTATAAAATACGATCTAGCCTAAGCGCTAGACGCCCGTTAGGCATCCTAAAAAACTCATATATGACTTCATTATAGGGTTTTAAAGTTATATGATGTCTAGAGGGCGCCTAAATGGCTACGCATCTTAGGCGACACTATTAGGTGGGTTGTGCGAATCTTTTGTATGGACTAGGTGAGGCTGGACGTTAAATTTAAAAATATTAATACAAAATATTAAAACATAAATAAAAAATAATATATAAAATAATAGGTTGAATTTTTTTTTTCGCTTTTTCAAAACTTTTTCTCTTCTCTTAGTTCCGCCATCCTCGACTCTTTCCCTTGTTGAATATGAGGATTGCTAGAATATTTGTAATCTATTTTGACATTATCATTTTTTTATATATATAATTTAAACTTTAAAATATTGAAATATTTGTAGTTCTATTTGGATATTGTCTTGTAATTGTTTAGGATATTTGAACTTTGAAAATAATTTTGCTATAATATAAAATATAAAATTATTTTGACCAGATAAATGCTCCATACAAATTACCTAGGCCTCGCGTAACGCTTATACATTAAACCATATATGACGGTCTGACTAACGTCTCATACATTCTACAATCTTGGTCTGAACCAACAGTATCATGATGATAGAAGGGCAAAGCGAAAGAGGTAGATATATATGCTCCTTTTTTGGAGAAAAAAGAAAAAGAGTCAGTTAGGAGAAAGAGGATGAACAATTAGAAGAAAGAGAGGACTTTTTTATTTTCATCTTCGTCATCTTTCCCCTTACACTGTAATGTGTAATATTCCCTCCCAATAATCAAGACTATTCTCGAGGACCTAGACACACCCAATGTTGAACCTTGTTAACTTGTATGTGACACCCAACTTTCTTGTTACTCATATTTCGCCCATTCAATCAATAACTTTCATTGATGATGTTCAAAAATTTCTAAGAAATTTCCTTATTTTATATTGTTTTGGCGGGTCAAAACATGGAAAATCCATCTTAGTTTGTCTCTAGATTAGTTTCAGTACGGTCTAAATGTAAAGTCTTGTATAGGCCTTTTATCGAGTTGTAAACTGGAGCTGATCTGAAGACCAAACTGACGAGTCAGTCTGGGAGCGCAAGACTCGAATAGACTAAGGTTTGAACCAAACTTACAAGTCTGGTATCACGAGTCTGGACTAATAAGTTTTGACTGCACTAAGTACGAGACTAGCCAGTATGATCTTATTAGTCTAGGTTACCGAACTTACCAGTATGGGACCAAGCGTATACTGAATGATGATGTCACCAAGCATGGACTAGCAAGTATGGCGACATAAGTATGAATTTCCAAATTCCAGTCTCAACGCAAAGAGACAAAGCGAATGTCCAGAGGAACGTAAAGACAAGTATAGACTTTAAGGATTGAAGATTCTTAAAGTCTGCAAGATCAAGACCCCAGTCTTGATACCTCAGACTTACCAGTCCAAGATTTTTCAGACTGACACACTAACTTTCAGACAAAAAGTGGAACAATCACTATCCATGTCAGAAAAAACGGAGCAGGTACTAAATCTCTGAAAAAGCACCACCTACCCGCCGTTTACAGCAGTAAACAAAGACTTCTGATTGGACAACCTCCAATTTGTCTCTAATGGATAATAAATTCAAACCTTGAATCTTTCGGCTATAAATACCGAAAGAATTTATCTAAAGAAAATGACTTAACCTAAGATTCAACTTGCGGACTTGCTGAAATGCTACCATATTTCCAACTCAAAGTTAGAGATTGTGAAAGCTTTCCGTGTGTCACTTCTGTGAACACGAGACTCAGAACTTTCACGTTCTTAAGTTATTTCTTGGTAATCTTTCTCTCCAAAAAAGATTACAATAGGCAAGTACGCTCTGTACTTTGACTCTTACTGGCTTATTACCGCCAACTTCGAGGAGGTTGTGTGGTGTGCTACACTCCAAGGAGCTGCAAAGAGAAGGACGAGCAAAGACCAGGTGAGTGAGCTAGTAGATCGGTGGACGAGGAATTAAATGACAAACGATAGATCGTAGGACCACCTGTATAATCCTAATCTTAGTGGATTTCCAAACATTGAGTCTGAAGAGTGGACCTTTGTAGGGATTTATCCGTGAACCGAATCACAAAATCCAAATAAGCCGGATCGATTTATGGTTTATTTTTCACAATACCAATTCACAAACCCTAGCATGCTCCTATGAATTTAATGCGTGGATAATAGAGATTACCTTAATTCCGTAGTCTCAGTACCGATCTTTCGTGTTTGAATTCCAATACTTGAATCAACCACGTGAATTAATTAAATCTACCGAAACTGAAAATAGATGGATTCTAATTTCAAGATTTAATTAAAGAAAACAAGAAAGAGGAATAATCTGTTCTCCAGATTAGATCTTCAGGGTTGTATCCCAATGTTGTTCAGATCTGCTACTGGTGAGGATTCCACAGATCTGTAGTTGTGCAGGCCAGAATCGAAATTCTCCTCCCTCTGCACAGAAGCCGCCGCCCACTCACTCTCTCTCTAGGGTTTCACTGATTTGAATTGTGTTGGAACTTGTGGTGGAGAGCTTTCTATTTATAGACCTAGGGTTTTAACCCTAATGGGCTGCTGGGCTCAATTCAGCATATATATTTTGGGCCAGACCTGGGACCTAATGCAAATAAAAAAGTGGGCCTATAAATTAATTAATTCCCATGTCCACAACCCAGGACACAATTAATTAATTAATATTAATTCTTTTTCACCACATAATTAATACTGACCTACCCTTTCATTACCACGTTATGAGAACGTGCTGCATTTATTGCGAATCCCCATATTTAAGGTTACCGGACATTCATTAATTAATTGGAGCTTCTGACAAGCTCTATCTACAATTAATTAATATCTTATTATTCCTGAGCAGTAGCACTCAAACCTTATCACTCGTGCCTAAACTTTATCAGTCTGCAGGACTTTGGCACGATGGATGTTATTGAGCTCCTCAGGGAATGTCCCCATCCTATTACTCGGATATGGTTAGCTAAACCCAGTCTCAGGAAGTACTACACGAACTGCTGTTACCCAAGATGCGGATATACGAGCACGTTACTTAGGCTCTCCACCATTGCAAATCAAAGCAACAGTCAATCCGTGCAAGCCCCTGAACCTTCGTTAGGGTTTGGACTCAATCAAGAACGAGAACTTGTATTCGCTGTTGTCAGACAGTCGGACACATCTCACTGCGGTCCATCAATACGCCACCCTTGCGTACCAGCATGTCAAGTAACCAAGACAGACTACTTATTCCGATAATGTCGCAGCCATCCGGACAGACGTATCCTCATACGCTGTCTCGACTGTGATCAGTTTTATGTCTCACTAGGTCAAGTGATCATACTGTCTTCTGCGATTTACTACATGCCGTATGATTGTCCCTATCGGTGAGACAAGAGGATACCATTGTTACATACATGTAAGATTGTTTGACAGATAGGAGAAATAAACCGTTGTATACTCATTGTAATAAATGCTTTCTGTATACAAAACCCATCAACCTTTAGAATCCAAACCACTATAACCTTCGTCTTATTTATTGCTTTAATTCTTGTCAACTTACTCTTATTTCAAACTCAACACTCAAGTGTTATAGTATACACTGAAAGCTGACATTAAGTTTACTTGAACCTAAGTACTGAACTTAGATTTGTCAAAACCAAACTCAAATGTCATTATCAATTTGGACAAGTGCAAGATATCATAAACAAATTATATATATTCCGCTATACAGCTTAAATTTACTCTGATAAAACCGGGACTAACAAATGAGCAATTCCATCTAAAGTGATAATTTCCTTGAACAAATCCTAAATTTATTGTTGAGATTTCGAATCTTCCAAGCAAATTTAATAAGATATTGCACTGTTTATACAAACATATAAACTCTATTAATGACCGTATCGACATATCCATAGATTATCACACATTTTGTACTCACAATTGAAGGTTGATAAATTATTGTATGTAATCAAATACTTAACGCAAGAGTATATAAGAAACAAGTGTCATCTGAAATTGACTTCACTGTTCAATCAAAGAATTCCAAACAAAAAATAGTCAGCTAAGAATGAAAATAAATTATAGTGGGCACATCATAAATAGTGATTAATGATACTAATTCTTCATTTGTGTGTCAAGCATTATCATCTCTATTCCCATTGTTTCAATAACTGAGAAATTATAAGTCAAAACAGAAAATGACTTGGCTTGTTTTATGTGAAGAAATATGGTAGTGACTCAATGGAGAATTAATTGTTTGAAAATGAATTTCTATTTTTTTAATAGGAGAGGAGATGAGGATTAACCCCGAAATTCTTGATGAGAAGATTTTTTTGCATTAAACATTTAATGAAATGTTCAAGTATCGAGTTATGAGTAAGAAAGTTATTTGGGATTGTTTAGGAAATTTGACATTGATTCAATGGATGTCGAATCGAACTATTCAAGAGTTGATGTTGATCTTAAAGTTAAGGCAATTTCAAATTTTTTGTGAGACTTCCAAAGATAGTTTAATTATCGATTTAGGATCCGAAAGATAAATTCTTAATTCAGCAATTGAAAAAATCACAAAAATTCTCAATATCTGGATTGAGAATCATATAATCTTTTAAGTCCTAAATAAAAAAATTCATATTTTGAATTTTGAATTGATAATTAAATTATCTTTAAGTAATGAATCGATAATTTTCCTAAGTTTTATCAAGTTTAAATAATTCAGATTTATGCATCCAACATATTGTTTTAATCCACAATATGTAAATATTTAGAAATTTTATTAAAATTCAAAATAAAATAAAAGATCAAATTTGATCAAGTTAGAGTCTGATTTTCCAGGAATTCGAGCTTAGTCTTACCCAAAGTCGAAATCATCCTAAATAAAAATAATCACTATTAAGATGTCGTTTAAAAAAATGAAAATGAGATGGGCGTTAGCGTTTCTGATTAGTTCTGGTTTCTTCACAACATTTCACGTGCGGCAGTTCCGTGATTGGTTGGTCCACGGATTAATATAGATTAATAACAAACACTTCATTATTAATATTATTTTTTTATATAGATTACGGTTAAGAAATGAGTTTCAATTCACCTCCTAATTTCATATATTGATATGTCAAAACTTACTTTAGTGCTAAGAATCTAGAGTTATTAAATATAATTCTTGTATAGAATTGTTCGAATTATAATAGAAACTTAGATGCTAAAGACTAAGCGAAGGAATCAAAAACTGAGTTTCTGATGAAAATATTTAAGAAGACAGAGCTCGAGTTATCCAGAACCATGTTTCTACGCTTAAAGAGAAGATTCAAAGAAACTTGAAGATCTGAAGACATGTGTCCGTGCTTAAAACTAAATTTTGAAAAATAAAACTGAGTTTCAATAAGTATGGCGAAAGCCCACACTGACTTTGGAATGTCAGTATAGAGAAAGCCTACGCTGACTTTGGAATGTCAGTATAGAGGTTTAATATTTCAAAAGCACGTGAAACACAAGTATTTGAAGTCAAACTTAAAGACATTTCAATGCTAAGTCAAAAAGTTAGTACGAGAAAGTCACTTACTTGGATTCATCGGACTGAAACTTAATCTGACAGAAAGTAGGTGGAAAGTACACTACCAAAAGCTGAGTTTGGATGATTCAATCTCAGTCTCTAATGACTTGATTTATGTGTGTAACGGGTGAAAATTCAAATTGTAGCTCGACACTTCAACCTGAAAAAGTTACGATCTCTCAAGAAAAGATACGCTGAAGCTTTGTCAAACTTTCCACTTATTCTCTCTGAATTTCTGTGACTTTTATAACGAGACTTGAGTTTCCAACTCAAGTTATTCTTTTCGTGCTAGTGTTTTAAAGTACGGGGCTAAAGCTTAAAGCTGAAGCTATCTCTTGGTGATTATAACTTTTCTAAGTTATATTCATTGCAGTCAATATCCTACTTTGGGATATTGATTATCACGGGCGCCTGCCAACCATACTGAATTCTGGGAAGAATGAGAAAACATCCAACATCCAGGAAGAAGGTTGCGAGGTGCGTCCTTACTTCGACCTGAAGACTGAGTCAGCTTACAAGGAGTTTGTAGACGAGTGATGACAGCAGACCGAAAGGCGGAGGTTTCCAACGGGCTGTCCATAGATCGCAAGAAGGTTTGTACCCTGAAACTTAGTGCATTTCTAAGTATTGAAATGTATATTTTTGAAACTTACTTAATAACCTTCTGAGCTTAAAACTGAATTTCTGTAACCTGAAACTAGGTCTTAGTTAGTTTCAGAGACGAGTGCAACATTTAATCTTATTTTTACTGCATATTCTCGTACTCTAATTTTGAGACCAACAATTACAATAATTTAAAACTCATACTTTCTAATATTTAAAAATATTTGGAATATCGAGTATGACTATCACTACTAAAAGACATAATTTAGTATTTTTAACATTAATATGATTATAATCAATATCATTAAATAATCACATTTAATATATAAATATTTAAGAGCACATTGATATTTATGCTTTTGTGAATGCATATAATACCTACCTATGAAAAAAAAAAATGGCGTAGGCATTAGGCAGTTATTCATTTACTAAATTGGAGCTAGTTGGGAGAAAAGTTGCATTGCATGGGCCAATTAGGTTGTTCTAGAAGGTGAATATTTTTTTTAATGGGGAAAAACTTGCGTTAGGCAGGCCTAAACGGTTTAGGCGGGTTTTATTCTACCCAAATGGGTTGACCCATCCCAATTAGAGTTTATTAATCTCAATTAGGGTATATTATATGGGTTTGGACTTGGGTTAATGGATAAAACCCGCCTAAATCGTTTAAGCTTGCCTAACCCAAGACCTTTCCTTTTTAATGAGATGATATCATGGATATTTTTCTTCTTATTTACTAAACAAACATAATCATCTAATAAAATAAGCACTAATTAATTATTGAATAAAGACGTGTATAAGTTATTACTAAACAAGTATAATCTATAAACTACACAATATGATAAAAAAATATTTATTTCTTTTGAAAGATTTCTTAAATAGATTTATGTAATGTACTGCTAATTTGTCATTTAACATTGATCTATCTCTTTACTTTATAAAATTTATCTTTTTTTTAATTAAAAGTTTACCTCCAGGTCGAGTTTGGAATTATAATTTGCAATCACAAATTTGGTATAAGAGTAGATATTTATGATTACTCTAAAAATAAATAAATCTCGAACTTGTTGTAAATATAGCATTCAATATATGTTATCATTACTTTGAGTTTTGTTTATTGGAATCGTATCTTCTTTCTTTATTCTGGAATGGAAATTGTATGTACATATATTTACAAGGATTGTCTCAATTTACAACTACTGTTTCCATAGTATGATAACACAGATAATGCAGTAAAATACAACTGCTTAATGCAGTACATGATACATAGATAATTCAATGAAATAGATGAACTAAAAGGTGACAAAATAGAATTATAGTTGAGTCAATGAGTCCTTTTTGCACAAGACAAAAATACTAATGTGGTGCTCGTTAGAAAGGTGTTCTCCCCAAAAGGTAAAACGACTTCATCTTCTATGAGATCACAGAAACTCTGGCAAGCTGAACGGAGTGAACATTGAGGCAATTTATTAAATTTGGAAAATGAGGCAAAGTTTGAAAAAAAGTATTGCAATACGTGGCTATTTTTGGTAACTATAGCATGAACATCGTTATGCTTATAAATAGACAACTTTCACTTTTGTTGAGGGTGTCGGCTATTGAAACACGACGATAGTTGCGCCCGCAAACTTCATGGCATGATGGTTACAGCGGGAGACATGATGACATGACAATTACAGCACCAAAAACCCGGAAGATTTGATGGTGTCATTTGAATGGGAGATGTTGGTCCTGAATTCTCAATGATATTATAAATTGCATAGCGAAAATAATTTTTTTAATAAGCTTGCATTTATCCAAACTAATGGTGATGTGTCAGTTTAGTTTGTCAAATCTTAGTTCAGGTTATAAGTCCAAGTATGTTTTAAGTCACTTTATGTTTATATGCTACAACATTTGAGTGTTGAGTTTCAAATTAAGTATGCTGATAAAATGCAAAAAGCAATTGAATAAGGAAAATGATTATAGTGGTTCGGAGTCTAAAGGTCTTACGTCCTCTCTTCAGACTCGTAGTCTGAAAATCCAATAATATCAGGATGATACAGGTGCTCCTACGATCTATTGTTTATCAGTGAATGCCTTGTCCACCGATCCACAAGCTCACTCGCCTGGTCCTTGCTCGTCCTTCTCTTCGCAACTCCTTAGCGTGCCCATGCAGCCTCCTTGTCGCCAGAATGGGGTGTTTAAAGTTTCCCCATAACTATTAGCTTGGAGGTAGATCACCCGTGAGACTCAAAGTACTAGCCGTACTTGACTGTTGTAATCTTTCTTGGAGAGAAATATTACCAATGAATAACTTAAGAACGAATGCTCTAAGTCTCGTATTCACTAAAGTGACACACGAAAAAGCATAGACAACCACAAACAATAAGTAGAGATTTTTGCAGCGTTTCTGCTCATTGAAAATCATAAGCTTGGTAAAATATTCAGTAACCTTCTTCTGTTGAAGTCCTCCAATATTTATAGTGGAAAAGAAGAATGTTTGAATCTTCTAGCTGTTATAGACATATTGGATCTTGTCCAATCACAAGTCTTTGTTGACTGCAGTGGGTAGGTCAGATTTCTCGGAAATATACAGTACTTGCTCCTGATTTTTTGCTCTTATTCTGACAGAGATGGTGACTTTTCACTTTTTGTTAGAACGACAGTCTGTTAGTTTGAGGAATATTGGACTTGTAGTCCGAGGTATCAAGACTGAAGTCTTGGGCTTGATGACTTTAAGGAATCTCTAATCCTTAAAGTTTGTACTTGTGAGTACGTTCATCAGATGAATCTTCTTATCTCTTTGCTCCAGGGCTGGGACTTAGGGTTCCATCCTGAAGCCGTTATACTTGCAAGTCCATGCTTGGTGATGTCATCAATCATTTTAGGCTTGGTCCCTTTGTTTCAGGACTTGTGAGTCCCAGACTGGTCAGTCTGAGACTAGTCAGTTCCATACTTGGTGTATCCCAAACTTGTCAGTCCAGACACATGTATACTAGACTTGTAAGCTCGGTTTAAATCTTAGTTTGTTGATTCTTGCGCATCTAGCCTAATCCATCAGTCTGGTGTTCATATCAGCTTTAGTTTACAACTCAATAAAAAGCCTATATAGGACTTTATATTTTGAAACTATACTGAAACTAAATCTCGAGATAACTAGGATGGCTTTACACGTTAACCCACCATAACAAAATAATATAAGGAAATTTCTAACAAATTTCTTAACAATTTCCCCCTTTTTGGTTTGGTCAAAGCAATCACTATACTAAGCTGATGATGAGCAATTAAACTTTCTGAGTTTTTACGAGTAAAAGAACTATCAGTCTATAAACTCAAGGAAAGTCCCCCCTCAAACTCAACTTACTCTATTTAATAATCTTCCCCCTTAAACTAGGAGAGATATGGCTCGATAAAAATTTTCAAATAAGTTCAAAGCAAGAAAAAAATATCTTAGGTATCAGAGCATATTAACAAACATAAATACTTGTGAGAAAGATTCACAAGCTTGCTGATTACACTAGATTGTGTAAGTTCAGCTAAAAAGTATGACCATTTGTTGGACAAAAAGATATTGTCTTCAACAAGTTAGCTTCTTTAAATTAGGATGTGAGATTTTACAAGTACAGGAAAAGAAACTAATGAGATCTATACAAAGTAAAATTGGAAGAGTAGAAGACAGACTGTATTTCTTCACAGCTCCAGATGGACTTTCACCCTTAGCTAGATTCTAGAGAGATACAATAAGTTTGGCCATTTTGGCCATATCAGCTTGTAGTTTCAGCCTGTTCTCTTCATCTCTCCTTAGGCGCTCCTGTCGCACCCCAAACTAGGCCTATACAACAGACCCACGTGTGAACAATGCACAATAAGAGTTTTAGTGGTTTGAAAACATTTTTTTAACATTATTCAAAGAGTGGCAAAAGCAAGTGGAATTTATCAAAAGAACACGAACTCGATTTCGAGAAAAATTAATTTAAATCCAATTGATAAACAAAATGTCAAAAGTAGCGAAAGCAAATAATGTTTTCTCAAATAAAGCGTGGAGAATAAAGAATGACAATTGACTTCAAATAATGACCACCACGCGGGTCTACACCAAGTATGACTTGGAAAAAAAAATTGCATGCATAAATATACCAAAACAATACATGAGCGCTACGTATGAAGATATAGTCCCTTGGCTTAAATACCGGATAATAATTATAATAAATCAAGATAGGATAACATGCCAAAATGAGTTCAAGCTAGATCATGCCATTAAGGTCCAAATACTTCAAGTAATACATCAAAAGAGGGTTGCAATTTGGACTTACAAAACAAAAGGCTTCGAGTAGTTTAATTAGTCATGTCATTTAACAAAAAAGAGAGAAATGAAACAATAGGCAAATGGTTTACAATTTAATTCATTATGGTTCACAAACAAACCACCTTGTTATATTCACCACCACAACGCCGCCGCCACCGCCATCACCTTGTACCTGCAGGTGGGGAAACCACACATAGGGGTTGAGTACTCCGCATACCCAGTGTTCACGGTGTCCCGAAAATAGATTACATATATAGTATTATGGAAATGCACCGTATCACACATGCATAACACAAAGGTTTTATTGAAATAGACTTGTGAATGCACAAAACAATTTACATCACAAGGGTCTCTACCCAACTAATTTTGTGGCACCAACACAATCATCATTTCAAACAATCGCTTCACTAATATATTTATCATCTCATCAGATAATTCACATATGGGGTAAGATGGGAGTGCCACTCGCCATCCACCCGGTAAGTGATCCGAGTCCTTACCCGACCGGTAGGCTTTCACACAACCTTCGGGCTAATGCATTAATCTTACACATAAACCACGGGGGTAGCAATTCCCCGATCCAACACATCTCCAATATCATTCATCATACATGGGTGAGTAAACTCAACCCTAATTCAATTTGTCATTCATCATCATCATCATCATCAACATCATCCATAACAATTACAAAGGTGCCAAAACATATATACGGTGCTCCATACTTTAAAACAAAAATGCTTTTGTTTTCATTTGTAAATATTTGCAGAAATCACTTGTAGGATAAAGTAGTGCCCACCTTATAGCTTATGAAATGGATGATCACTTGGTGTCACTAGTTGATGTCTCTTTTCCACAATCACCAACATCTAGATTTATAACACTTAATTACTATGTGTGTTTATTTCAATTCAAGTATGATTCACATAGGCAACTACTTCATTTAATTTAACTAGCATTTTCAATTGATCACCTCATACTTAGGGTCAATTCAGATTTATCATTCATGCTTGCACATCAACATGTATCATGTGGGCTTGTACTACTTTCACATCTCATGCTTCTTTTAACATATTGGCATGCTCAATAATTATGAACCAAATTATGAATTCACAATCATCATACAAGTTCTTCTAGGCTGACTTCTTAACCATTTATGTGCTCATGTAATCAACATTAGTCTTCATAGTTCTAACCTTTCATTCAAATGGTATATTTTTCAAATGGACTCTCTAAGATGTCTAAGCCCTATTACTAAATGCAAGTAAATAAATCAATGATCATGTAGAATAATTTCGAAAACATTCTTCAGCTCTGAAAAATATGTTAATTAACTTTATTAATAATTTGATGCAAATTTGAAAGGACTTCATGCTATTAAACTCAGAAAACTCCTAGTTATGCATTCTAGAAAATGTCGTTTTCAAACTAGTGCAAAATAAAATCCACAGAGAATGAGGATTTGAAATTTTACATGCATAAACTATGTTTTGAAATGAACATTCTCGAATTTACTGCTTGTTAAAAAAATTTTCGTTTAAAAGATATGAGATGGGGGAGATTGAAATCCCTGGGTGATTTTGCTACGGATTTGAAACAAAGATACAACTTAAAAAAATCAATTTCAGCTAAAATACTCATGATAATGACTTGAAAATCTCTATTAAGACTTTATGATGTTTCTAAGACCTATAAATAAATTTTGAGAATTTTATGAAATGTTTATGTGCAGTTTCAAAAATCATTTACAACATTGGACACAGAATGACACATATTTTTGCAACGTGCATAACTTTCGACGACACGTTTAAGTATAGCATATCACAAAATCAACCCAATCAGATATCATTAAATCCGTCTGCCACAACCAAACAGTCAGCTCATGTCACAGCCTTACTCACAACATGCTTAATATTTCATATCATAACCAAAAAACGTGGCATATTGTATTTCAACATCACATAAGATCAATTTCAGACATCAATAAGTTCACATCATGCTTATATAACATATATATTGAGCTAGAGCATGCATATAAAGATTATATCTTACACAATCAACATAATATCACTTATCAACCTACATATAAACATATATTGATCATCACTTAACCAAATGCTATCAAATTCGATATCTAGCACCTTGATCATACATGTATGCTTCTAAACATGCTTAAGGGGGTCCTAGGGAGAGTAGAAAAGAGGTTACTTGAAGAATTTATTTTCAGACTTGGGTGGGTTTCTTCAAAAATCGAAAATGCTCCTTCCTTGCTTGATTTTCAATATCTTCTTGCTCTTTCCTTTTTATAGCCTTTAGATCTGTCAATTTCCAGCTCGATCTTTTTGATTGGAGGTGGGGGTTGAATATGAAAGTGGGAGAATGATAGAACTTTTGGTATATTTGGGTAGAGGTAGATGAGCTTTATGAAATTTTAAAGGTGATTTGATGTGGAAATGGGGTGGTATTGGGTCTGAAATGGTGGCTGCCCCTTTGGAGCTTCAATGGTGGTGTTTGGAGGTTGATGATGAAAATGATTGGGGTGGGGAGAGAGAGGACCGATCAAGCGGGAGAGTAGGAGAGCTTGGAGTGTCAAAATGGTTTTGCATGCCTAAGCTCATGATTATGTCCCCATTCTTGTGTTGCCTATTTTACCCTCCAATTATAGACATGGCATGGCATGAGTTTGCTTCTAGAACTCCATTTTGTTAATTGACCATTTAATTATTTTACATGGGCTCAAATAGGCCTCTCATATTTTAATTCAATTGGGCTCCAAGAAATTAAATATATTCAACTAGCCCAAAAATAATATTGCCCACATATATATAATTCATAGTTATAAGAAATAATGTTTTAGGCCAATAAAACATGGTGGCCGCAAATGTAGAGATTGGGCCTCGATTTTCTTTGATTAATTCTTGTCTTCATACACGATTTAATAGTTTCCGAAATAGCTTGAGCTGTCGAAGTTGAAATAATAATAAAAGTTTAAAATTTTTCAGGGTGTTACATCCTACCCCTTGTACAAAAATTTTCGTCCTCGAAAATTGAAATTGTCACTAGAATAGTTGCAGGTACTTATTCTTCATGTTCTTTTCTAATTTGTATGTTGCTTCTTTTGGATCGTGGTGCTTCCAAAGAAATTTAACCATTGGTATCTGCTTCGTGCATAATTCTTGAACTTTTCCATCCAAAATCGCTTCTGGCGTCACTTGATATTGCAAGTTAGGTTGCACATTCACTTCACGGTGGTGGATTTTGAGTCTAGGATTGTAGACATATTTTCAAAGTTTTGACATGTGAAAAATGTTGCGATTATCGCTCGTCCTAGATAGTGTGGCTAGTCAGTATAGTATGGGACCGACTATTTCTAACATTTCGAATGGTCCAATGAATCTCAGCTTCAACTTTTTGCGTATTCTAAAACGTGTGACTCCTTCCGAGGGTGACACCTTCAGGAATACCTCGTAACCTATTTCAAATAATAATTTACTTAGTCAAACGCCAACATAGGACTTTTGTCGATCTTAAGCCTCTTTGATCTTTGATTTAATCTGTCGTACTACTTGGATCATATTTTTGTTTGCTCCGGGTCCTAGTGTCATTCTTTCGCCTACTTCATCCTATTAAAGGGTGATTTACATTTCCTACCATATAATGCTTCGAACAACATTATTTGATTTTTCTATGAAATTCCTTTCTTTCCCTTCGCGAAGTCTCGTTCGAATAATCTCAAGTTGTGCGCTCTATCATTCAGCTTCCATCATCCTTTACCTTAGATCAGGAATTCTCACCATTGTCGCTGGGTTCACTCCCTTAGCAATGCTTGGGGGTGATGACTTTGAGTTATAATCCCTCGAATTCCCTTACCAATTCTTTTGTCACCGTCAGGCATGTCGCACTGGGTAGCCTTTTTTACTTGAGGCTTCAATGACACTTTTAACTTTCCCCGGTTGACAATGAACAATTAAGTAATGCTTCTAGTCTAGTTCTAATCATTTTCTCATATTTTCAATTGGTGATAGCCCGATTTGAGATCGATCTTTGAGAAAACTCTAGCCCCTTGAGCCGATCGAACCGATCATCTATTCTATGCAAGTGATACTTGTTCTTTAGGGTCAGCTTATTAAGCTCTCGGTAGTCCATGCATATGTGTAATGACCCGTCTTTCTCTTTTGTGAGTAGCACTGGTGCTCCCCACGGTGAGACGATGGGATTTAAAAACTCGAGATATAGGAGCTCTTGATGTTGGATTTTCAGTTCCTGTAATTCTTTCGGTGCTATTCTATTAGGTTTTTTATACTGGTGCGGTTGCGGGTTTTTGATCTATCGTAACTCTAACTGTATATCGGGTGGTAAACCGGATAGTTCTTCTGGAATTACATTTTTGTATTCTCATACTACTGGCACGCCTTGTATATCCTCTTCTTTTACTTTCAACCAATGGTGGCTTATCTTAAGGTTATGTCGACGTCTACTAATCCTTTTAATCCTAACCTTATCCTAAACTAACTTTAGTCCTTAGACTATTTTTAAGGATGGGAATTGTCTATTTATGGGTATGGTTGCTCCTAGGGATTGTAATTTCTAGTGCATTGCATTCCTTAAATGGTTTTATCAAGGTTCTCGCCTTTTGCATTCTGTTATGGATTGATGTTCGATTAGCCAATCTATTTCGAGAACTATGTTGATGTCGGCTAGTCTTACAACGTTTAGATTTCCAATCACATTCGCATCTGTTCCTAATTTGTCTTCCATGTTCGAGCAACTACGAGTTATCGAGACAAGTTCTCCCATGGAAGTTACAACATTTGATGCATTCTCATTTTTCTCACTCTCTGAAATTAGAAGTTTTACGCTTGCATTAGATGTGAATGAATGCAAAACTCTGAGGTTAAATAATATAATAACGGGCATGCTCACGATCTTCTAAATACCTGTGTGGTTCTCTTTTCCTGGGCCTTGCATCAAGCAGTAGGTTCTTCCCTGACGGTTAGGTTGAGGGGCTTGGTTTTTTATCTGGTTTTGTTGTGGTGTGTTCCTCCTTGGCGGAGGTGGCATGTTTTGTCCTGCTCTAGCCTGATTCCCTTGTTGAATATGTGGGTTGTATGCATAGTTAGCTTGGTTATATTGCCCAATATTCCGGCACTTGTTGGCAAAATGTCCAATTCTTTCGCAGCGGTGGCAAGTAGTAGTCCTCGCTGGGCAATCTCCACCTAAGTGGTCTCTTTCGCACCGAACACAGTTACTAGCTATTAGGGCAATAGTTCGTGCAGTTTGATGAGCTCCTTGCACCAGTTGGTTCCAAGATTGATATTTTAGATTACCCTGCAATGATCTTTTCTTCGATCGCTGGTCCGACCTAAGGCCACGATGTTGTACTTGATCATACCTGCAGTTATGGTCTGGTTGTGGTTGTTGACTAGAAGAGGCTTGGGTATTTGCATACATAGGCAACATAGCCTCAACTGCTAGAGCTCGTCCCAAGGCGGCTTTGTAAGTCAACCCATCCAAGCAAGCTAAGCCTGTTTGAATCTCATGTCTTAGCCCAGATCGAAACCTCTTAGATTTCTTGGCATCCGTGCCAATCTGGTCAGGTGCATAGCGCGATAGCGCACAGAACTTACGGTCATAGTCCGTCACAGAATCACGTCCCTGTTTCAGATTCAGGAACTCCATTTCCTTCTCCAGTCTGTAAGTTTCTGGAATGTATCTCTCAAATAGCTCTGCCTTAAAGTCTTCCAAAGTGATAGTAGTAGCTTTTTCTTCATTGAGGGTGCTCAGAGGACTCTCCCACCAGTAGTCGGCTTCTCTTTGCAGCTGATATGGTACACAAACCATTTTCTCCACCTCAATATATTCTAGGAAACGAAAATTTTGTTCCATTATCCGGACCCATATTGTAGCCTTTTCTGGGCTCTCGGAGCCATCATAAGTTGGTGGTTTTTGTTGTGAAAATATTTCTCCAATTTTCCTCGGAGGCGGGGGTGCTTCTTCCCAGCTGCTTCTTACACGGGCCTCATTCGTAGGCGTCTTCTAGGCAGCATCTGAATTAAGTCATAATTCATTACATCGAGTACAAGTGACCAAATGGTCTAAATCCCAACTCTACTTTAGTCATCATATGATACTTTCCTTTGCTTAATGCATTTCTCAAAATCTCATTCAAGCAAGTGCGCATAACCATGCCATAGGCCAATCATTTTTCATACCATACGTTTCATAAAGTTGTAACTTGCTATATTTTATTTATTTTTTTATAACTCCATATGAAATTTTCTGCATACATAACATCACTTATATCATCTTAACGTTCCACGTTTCTTTATCGCTAGATCAAGGACTCAACAATTCTACGCAACAAAGTCCCATGAAATTCACGTGCAATCGAGTTATTTATAGATTATAACAAGGTGTTAAGGTGCCATATGATGTTTATATGCATTGGAAAGAGGACACAATGAGAAAAGATCAAGTAAAATTGCAAAAAACACCAAAACAACAAAAACAACGACATAGATTACGAACTCGGCGGTCGCCATTTTTGTAAATGGGTAGCCGATTTTGTAAATTCAGCATTTTTTATGGGACAGAAATGACAACTGAGATTACATAAACGACGGTCGCCGTATTTGATAATGGGTTGCCGACTTTGTAAGAAAATGCATTTTGCTCTCAGGACGGACTCGACAACTTATTTACATAAACAGTGGTCGCCATTCACGCTTTACGGGTTACCGGTCTCGTTTTAAGGGCCAAATTGTAATGTATTTTTCGCATCTTTTTGGATGTGCACTTGGTAGAAAATATATAAGGTTCATGTTCTCCATAGTCACATGCGGCATCAATCAGCAGTGGGTACCTTTCTTTCCTCAACATCTTTCGCACTTTTATATATTAACTATTCGCCCTCATGGTGAATTTCGATTGATCGCGTCGAGTATGGTTGAAGAATGTACGATTAAATTTTGGTTTGCCTCTGTGTCGATCGATTCACCTTAGTGTCGATCAAAATCTTGGCTTGTGTGGGTTGACACCATTCCCGTTGACCGAAACAGAGAGCTCGTATTTTATTACAATAATGTCTTTCGTGTCGATCAACATTTCTTGTGTCGATCGGCACGTGCACGTCGGTCGACATTTCTCTCGCATTGGCCAAAACAGAGAGCATTCATTTTCGATCATTTCCATATTTAGCCAAAATTTTCACTTCCTAACTTGATACATGCAGTTCCACTAACTTCAGAAACTTAAGTATCCTTCATAGAAGAATTTATTGGAAGTTTCAATACGCTGGATCATAGGATAATTCCCTAAGCAAGAGGCTCGGTTTAATTGCATCTTCCAAGCTTTTGTTCGAGTTTATAATATTTTGAACGTCAAAATATCTATTTGTTTTAGGTTAGGATTGCTAGGCTAATCATAAGCCAAATGATGCAACACAACTTCCCCTTTTTATTTGTTCCTCATAAGTGAATCGTTTTATCCTCGTGTTTCTATGTCGGGTCATACGATATTGTACCTTGTGCAAATTGGGGTTTATTTCATCAATTAAATTTCAATCTTGTCGATTTTGATCCACATGCACTACTACACATAACTCGGACTCCAAATATTGCCCATTAGGTGGTACTTCTCCATCTTCATGTGGAGGTTTCACATCCAAAATCAATGACTCATCATCATTACCATAGTCTCCACTCATTGCATTATCATTTAACTAAGAAGCGTAGATTAGACACTCTAGTGTGATCCGCTTTAAAGTGACTCTCTTACCCATTATATTTATTAAACATCATCCGAGCTAAGACTTCATTGAGGTTAATGGTATAGCCTAGAATAGTATTAAGATCAATAGTACAATAAAACAATATTAAGTCTATTGATGTTTCAAATCGGAGTATGATGGTTCCCATTAACTTGGTATTACATACAAATAAGGTTATCCTTCATCTCATTCACGAAGTTCTTTCGTGTTATAACATAATTATTCCATTGTATACATATAACTAAGGCAATTTCTAGCAACTAATACCATCCTAATTAACCACATCTATATTTAGTTCATATTCACAATTGTCATGCATAATCACAATTTCCATATACCCTATATTTTCACATAATTATTGCACATGATCCTATTCTCATGTAATCTCAAGCAATTCATGTGCTCATAGCATATCAAGTTCTCATGTTTGCAAGTAGGCGTACCGAAATAGAATTTATCATTTCATATTTACTCATGCTTAATCTTACTTCATTTAGATTCAATCAATTTATAAAACAAGGCTCATAACATCGTTCCACTTTAAATTTTGCATCATGCTATTACAATATCATTTTCTCATAATGAATTCATTCGTATCACACTCTCATATCTCATTTCAATTTATAAATAACATTCAATATTTCCATCACCACCATCATTTCGTTTTCCCCTATTTATCATAGCTTATATCATCATTCATCACCTCATTATATCTCATGGCCAATCTTGCCATCACTTTCATTTCATAATCACATTTCTCAACTCATGCATCACCATCTCATTGCTCACTATCAAATGCAACACATGCTTGCAATTAAATCAAATACTCATACTTCAAGTTGCGTACCTTGATTGTGGTGATGGTGTGGTGCGTTGTGGGAATTTTGAACTCATAGTGACTTTAGGATTTGGTTCAAACAATCTCCATGGCCAACAATTTCAATTCAATCAAGGAAAGTACATCGACACTATGCATGGTAGGATTTTTTAAAATGGCATGAAATGTTCAAAGATTTTCATACTTCTAAAAGAGACAAAGCATGATCTTTAAGGGCATAGGAATGAATGCGGAAACGACATCAAGTAACAAATATCTTGAAAATTTATAGATAATCAACAATGAAATAGGGATGGCATGCTTTCCTTCAACTTTCACAAGCTCAATAAAACAACTTCTCAAGATAGGTTTCCAAGAAATTTAGACTAGAATGAATAGCATGCTTGAACAGAGAAGACCATCAACAATTAAGGACAAGATTCAATCGAGACATTCTTGTACAAGGAATAGCATGTTTGGGTCCAAGGAAACAATGAAATGTTCAACAAGTAGACATGATTTGATTAGAATAGGACATGTCAACAAGTTACTAAAATGGCATGCTACTTTCAAGCTTAGAAGAGAAGGACAAAAATAATAAAAGCATCATGAAGGATTTTCAACAACAAGGTTATAACAAATATCATGCTTTCTTTCCACTTTCATAAGACCGATAGAGAAACAAATTTTCATAATAGGATTTCAAGAATTGAGGACTAAAATAAGTAGCATGCTTGCTTGGGAAACAAGGGAAACAACCGAATGAACAATTAAGAATTAACCCCATCTAGCATGCTTGGACAAATAAGGCATATTAGCAACCAATGAGCGATTGAGTACCGAGTACAAATCAGCATGCTCATTTTTAAAAAATCAAGTTAAAAGACGAATACAAATACAATTAGGTATGCTTGGGAAGAGGGACAAGGATAAGAATGTTCACATTCAAGGGAACAAAAGAAGATAAATGAAAAATAAACATGCTTGATTCAAAGGAAACAAATTAACGATCAAGGGAGTGAATGAAAACAAGGTGCGATTACACATGCTTGAGGAAAAGATAATATTCGACATTAAGGAAGCAACAAGGAATAATCACGACGATGCATTCTTGATAGAAGGGAACAAACCAACAATTTACAAAGTACTTACATGGTACCATTAATGAAGCATGTAAAGGTTCAAAGAACACAAAGGGGAACAAGGTACAAGTAGGCATGCTTGATTCAACAAATACTCAAAGAAGAAAGTAAAACAAAGATACATGGAATAGCAAGTAAGCACGTGTTAAGTTCATTATTTCACTCACTTATCTATATTATTTTAATACTATTTTATGTAGTTTTATTGAGTTTATATATATATTCCATGCATGAGACAATAGGTGGTGTAAGGCGTATTTTGATATTTGTGCAGGTTTTAGGCTTCAATTCACGAGAAAACCATTCCGAAAGCAGTGACGTGTAAGAGTAGCAGTGAAGAGTTCTTCCACAAGAAGAATTTGGGCTATTGGCGCATGGCAATGGATGAAGCTTTGAGTTAGCTCTCCAACGCAACTGGAATCGGGTCAATCGGAGTTCGGGAGAGGAAGTTATGGCCAAAACCGTGAGACCGTGCAGAAGGAGCTGACCTCATTTTTCCACGTCGATCGACGGGGATGCCGCGTCGATCGACGTGGACCTGCTGGCGCGGGAAATTGGCTGAATTCGAGTTTTTTCATATCTTTAGCCCTATATTTGATATGATACACCTCCACCTCTATATCTATCCTTGTAATTTTGATTTTTAGGATGATTCATTCCAGATTTTAGATTTTTGAGAGATTTCCAAGAGTTCCAGAGTTTATGTTTGAAGACAGAGTTTTGTGGGAAGACATTCCAACCCAAGTTTTTATGCAATTCCGGTTTTATTTTTCTATGATGAATATTCCTCTGAATATGTGTGACTAATCTCTTCCTCAGATTCTAGGGTTTCGAATTATCATTGTATGCATGTTTTGATTAATTGAATTATTTTCCCTTTCCCTTCGTAGTTTGTGAAATCTGAGTTTAATTCATAATCTTGAGTTTGTTGGCCACATCTTAGGATTAACTAGTTGATTACTTGAGACGTAACTGTAATAGTTTTCAATCGAAAGAAATTTTCACAATATAATCTGATTTCTTGTCGTAACTGAAGGAGATTGATTGTAGGGATAAATCTGTAGATCTTTGGAGTTAATTAATTTATCTTGAGACCGAGCAGAGATAGTTAATTGATTAATCTACTTTACGAATTGTCCAACAAAGAAGTTCGTAATACTTTTCTGATGTTTCACTACGAAGAGGAATTAAAATTGGGAAATAATCAATTTATTCATTCATGTCATACTTCATAAGGAGATATCCCTAGAATCTGTATTTCTCATAACCATTTTCAACCAAATTATTTTAATTTACTGTTTACTTTTAATTTGCAAGGATTATGATTTGCAAAACAACCGAAACCCTAAACTTTGCTTTTCCTAACCAGTATTTTAAGAACGCCTGATTTAGTATTTAGGATTTTTCATCGTTTCATTCCCTGTGGGATCGATAATTTTCATTTGCTGCTATATTATTAGCTTTGCTAAGTTGCTGTTAGATAATTTAGAGATCAGCAGGCAATTAAATGGATACCTCGATTACAATGAGGTTCCGGTATAGAGCCAAACAAAAATCTAGGCTCTGATACCACCTTCTATCGTGCCCCAAAACCAGGCCTATGCGGCAGACCCACATGCGAACAATGCACGCTAAGGGTATTAGTGGTTTAAAACAATTTTTGAACTTTATTCAAAGAGTGGCAAAA
>JAPKLW010001353.1:0-146661 GCA_026898455.1 Plectranthus barbatus | reverse complement strand
TCGCCCTGCTTCATCGAAAGGTGCTAAAGGGGTGATTGGAAAGAAATTCAAGAAGACAGCCTTTGGAAGCAAAAGTTCTGGGAAAAAGAAGACTGTGACACCGAGGAAGAAGGGCAAGTGTTTCCGTTGTGGCAAAACTGGTCACTGGAAGAAGGATTGTCTGACCAAGCGGGTTGGATAAGGTACGTCATTAGCACTTGTAATGGAAACATGTTTAGCATCTGTTTCTACCCATTCGTGGGTAGTGGATACTGGAGCTACTGATCATGTTTGTTACACTTTGCAGGGATTCAGGCCGATAAGGCAGCTGAATGATGACGAGGTGATGATCTCCATGGGTAATGCTGCTCGTGTGTCTGCAGTAGCAGTTGGAGATGTTACATTATGCTTTCAAGACAATGTTTTGATTTTAAGAGATGTTTTGTATGTGCCGGATTTTCGGCGAAATCTTATTTCTATTTCCTGTTTAATTAATGATGGATTTTCAGTTATTTTTGATAATCATGTTACTATCAATGGCAATAACGGTGTTATCTGTCGTGGGATACAGAAAGACTCTCTTTATATCATAACTTGTTTGCACAAATCTTCCGTGAATGCTGCATATAACTCATTTAATCATAAGAAGAGAAAGTTTTCATCTTCTGATGAGGATCTTACAAATTCTATGACATCTGAGACTAGGTCAAATCAATCTAAAAAGGATCAAGAGACTCGTGGATGATGGAACATTGGATTCAATCCAGGTAGTTCCACATCGAGTTTGTGAATCCTGTATAGAGGGAAAGATGATGACCAGGCCTTTCAAGGCAAGTCAGTCTCGAGCAAGTGACATGTTAGAACTGATCCACACTGATTTATGTGGACCTATGTCCATGCAGGCTCGTGGAGGATTCAAGTATTTCGTCACTTTTATTGACGATTACTCGAGATACGGGTATGTTTACTTACTTCACTATAAGTCTGAATGCTTTGAGAAACTCAAGGAATTCAAGGCGGAAGTGGAGAAGAAGTTAAACAAGACCATTAAGTCATTACGATCTGATCGTGGTTGTGAGTATCTCAGTGACGAGTTCTTGCAGTTATTATCAGAGCATGGGATTACATCCCAATGGACCGCACCAGGCACTCCTCAGCAGAATGGTGTGGCTGAAAGAAGAAATAGGACTCTTCTTGAAATGGTTAGATTTATGATGAGTTATGCGAACTTGCCTGTTTCGTTTTGGGGCCACGCATTACTAACAACGGCGTATCTGCTGAACTTGGTACCTTCAAAGTCAGTTCCTAAAACACCCTCGGAACTCTGGCATGGGCGAAAGCCCAGTGTGTCAAAGATAAGAGTGTGGGGCTGTCCGACATATGTTTTGTCGAAGGAACCTGATAAGTTAGAAGGCAGGTCCAAGCTAATGCTGTTTGTGGGATACCCTAGAAAAATGAAGGGTGGTTATTTCTACTGTCCTGAGGATCAGAAGATCGTTGTTCGCACCAATGCAAGATTCTTAGAGGACGAGTTTGTGAAAAACCACAAATCCAAAAGTGATATTATTCTCCAAGAAATTGGAGACGATGATGCGCTTCCATTGGGAAAACCCCGTGGCAGATTGAGTGTACCTCTCGAAGGTATGGAACCAATTGCACGGTTGCCAGTGCAAGGATTTGATCCACAAGTAACTGCACCAACTGCTGACGCAGTACCAGTGCTCCGTCGTACTGGGAGGGTACCTCACCGACCCGAGCGGTATATGTTCGTGGGAGAGTCTTCGGACTTGATCCCGGAAGACTGACTAGATGATACCGACCTATGGACATACAATGAAGCAGTTAATGACAAAGATGCTGAAAAATGGCATAAAGCCATGGATTCAGAAATTGAATCAATTACCTCTATGGATGTATACCAGAAGTCTGCGCTACCTGATGGCTTTCGGGCCATAGGTTGCAAATGGGTATACAAACGGAAGAAAGATTCGAAAGGAGAGATAACGACTTTTAAAGCCAGGTTGGTGGCGAAGGGTTATAGTCAAAAGGACGGCATTGACTATGACGAGACCTTCTCACCGGTAGCCATGCTCAAATCCATTCGAATTCTTCTATCCATAGCAGCACATATAGACCTAGAAATCTGGCAGATAGATGTCAAAACCGCATTTTTAAATGGGTACCTTGAGGAAGTTCGTGTCATCTATATGCAGCAGCCAGAGGGTTATGTGAAGGATGGTGAAGATCATCTTGTCTGGAAGCTAAAGAAGTCCTTGTATGGACTTAAACAAGCTTCACGGTCATTGAACAAACGTTTCGATGATGTGATTAAATCCTATGGATTTTCACAGCGCAAAACCGAAAGTTGTGTGTACCGATTATACGTCAGCGGAAGCGTGGTATTCCTTGCACTTTATGTAGATGACATTCTTCTATTCGGCAACGATGTGAAGGTGTTGTCAGACATAAAGATATGGTTATCCGAACAGTTTCAAATGAACGACCTAGGAGACGCTGGATACATCCTTGGGATTAAAGTCTTGCGTTATCGCAAGAAGAGGATGTTAAGCTTCTCTCAGGTCTCTTATACTGATACTGTGATTGTCCGTTTTAGCATGCAAAATGCTAAGAAAGGATTTGGATATCCAGGCGGATCAGGATGAGAAGAAATCGACCTCGGGCTATCTGTTCACCTTGGGAGGTGGAGCTGTATCATGGAGGAGTGCGAGACAGAAATGCATCGCGGACTCCACCATAGAAGCTGAGTATGTGGCAGTTTCAGAGGCTTCTATAGAAGCAATATGGCTCCGGAACTACCACCAAGAGTTAGATATTGTTCTGAGTTTGCCCAAGACTATCACGGTATATTGTGGTAATGCTGGTGCAGTAGCAAACTCTAAGGAACCAAGAACTCACAAGGCGTCTAAACACATAGAGGAATTACCACATCATACGAGAAATCGTAACGAGGGGCGATGTGCTAATAGATAAGATAAACATTGAGGATAATCTAGCAGATCCATTTACAAAGGGCTTACCTCAGAAGGCATACGAAGATCATGTTCGTAGCCTAGGGCTGAGGTAGATGTCGGCCACCTGGTGACCAAATGTAATAGCTAGATTAGAATAGACACATGTTATACTCTGGAAAGTAATGGTATAATGCTTTAAGTATAAGTGGGAGATTGTTGGAATTGTATACATAAAAGCATTATGATTGATATATTAGGAAACGTTATGTTTGATATACTGGTAAACATTAATGACTTGCAATAAACAACTCCTGTCTGAATTGACAATCATACGATGCGAACAAACACATCCAGTTATCTCGTCGATAGGGAGATCACATGGTGTGAAAGAGATCACAGAAGATCATATAGATCGTTCGACCTAGCGAGATATAAACAGTTATCACAGCTGAGACAGTTTCTGGTTTGGCTGTCGGTTTAGGCTGCGACACACAAGTCCATAAGTGGTTTATCTTGACTGCTTTGTGTGACCGGTGCATCTCAATGTATTGATAGGATCAACAGTGAGATAAACCATTCTACTTGACATATGAATGAGTAAAGATCTCGGTAACTTGGTCGGATCTAAAGTCTCTTGAAAGCTGAGGGGCACACATGGATTGACTGTCACTTTGACTTGCCATGGTGGAGAGTTTTACATGTACTCGTATATCTGCATCTTGGGTGATGGCAGCTTGTGTGGGGTTTCCTCAGGCTGGATTTAGATAACCATATCCGTTTCGGGATGGTGACATTCCCTGGGAAGCTCACGAGGTTCGTTATGCTAAGTCCTGCAGGCTGAATCATTGATTCAAGCATAAGCGATAAGGGTTGAGTGGTACTACTCAGGAATAATAAGAGATTAATTAATTACAACTAATTGTCATATGCTGAATTAATTAATGAATGTCTGAAACCTTAAATATGGGGATTAACCAAGTCAATGCAACCCGTTCCTAATAACGTGGTAATATAGAGGTAGGTCAGCATTAATTCTCTGGTGGCATGAATTAATGTTTATTAATTAATTATGTTCTGTGTTGAACATGGAATTAATTAATAGGAGGCCCACTTTATTATTTGCATTTGATCCCTGGTTTGGCACAACACTGCTCAGAGCCCATTAGGGTTTATCAAACCCTAATAGCCCATTCTCAGATCTATATAAATAGATGAATCTCTCATTTTCCCACAGAAGTTTTTAGTTTCAAATCAGAAACCCTAGAGAGATTGTGAGAGAGTGGACGGCTATAAATCCGGTAGCGTATCCTCACCAGATTTCCGGATCGAGCAAGGGAACAGATCAGAAGATCAGATCTGTAGGAACACCATCGCTTTGATCGATTCCAGATCCAGATCTGCACCATCTTCATTGCCATCGTCGATCTAGATCTGTAGATCAGTCCTTGGAGTCTCAGGTATTCCTTTGAATCTACGAATTAAATTAAATAGGAGCATGCATAGGGCATTCACTGTTTGTCATGACATTTATTTTGATATCCATAAATCGAATCCGGAGTTTTAATAAATGGCGATTCATGTCGCCTATTGTAGACTCAGTTCCTACACAATCATCATAAAAGTTCTTCTAGGCTAACTCCTTAACCATTTAAGTGCTCATCTTCATAGTTCTAACCTTTCATTCAAATGGTATATTTTTCAAATGGACTCTCTAAGATGCCTAAGCCCTATTACTAAAAGCAAGTTAATAAATCAATGATCATGTAGAACAATTTCAAAAACATTCTTTAGCTCTGAAAAATATGTTAATTAACTTTAGAAATAATTGGATGCAAATTTGAAAGGACTTCATGCTTTTAAACTTAGAAAATTCCTAGTTATGCATTCTAGAAAAATGTCGTTTTCAAACCAGTGCCAAATAAAACCCACAGAGAATCAGGGTATGAAATTTAACATGCATAAACTATATTTAAAAATGAACATTCTTGATTTTACAGATTGTTAATAACACTTTTTGTTTAAAAGATATGAGCTGGGGGAGATTGAAATCCCTAGGTGATTTTGCTACGGGTCTGAAACAAGGGTACAACTTCAAAAATTCATTTCAGATAAATTACTCATGATAATGACTTGAAAATATCTATTAATACTTTATGATGATTCTAAGACCTATAAATATATTTTGAGAATTTTATGAAATGTCTAAGTGCAGTTTCAAAAATCATTTACAACATGCAACAAAGAATGATACATATTTTTACAGCATGCATAACTTTCGATATACTGATTATATTGACATGAAACCAAAGCCAAAAACTTACCGACATGTTTAATTATAACATATCACAAAATCAACCCAATCAGATATCATTAAATCTGTCTTCCACAACCAAACAGTTGGCTCATGTCTCAGCCTTACTCACAGCATGCTTAATATTTCATATCATAACAAAAAACGTGGCATATTGAATTTCAACATCACATATCATAAATCTCAGACATCAATAAGTTTACATCTTGCTTATATAAAATATATCTTGAGCTAGACCATGCATAAAAAGATTATATCTTCCACAATCAACATAATGTCACTTGTCTACCAACATATATGCATATCTTAATCATCACTTAACCAAATGCTCTGAAATTCGATATCTAGCTCCGTGATCATACATGCAAGATTATAAACATGCTTAAGGGGTCCTAGGGAGAGTAGAAAAGAGGTCACTTGAAGAATTTATTCTCAGATTTGGGTGGATTTCTTCAAAAATAAAAAATGCTCCTTCCTTACTTGATTTTCAATATCTTTTTGCTCCTTCCTTCATGTAGCCTTTAGATCTCTCAATTTCCAGCTCAATCTCATTGATTGGAGGTGGGGGTTGAAGATGAAAGTTGGAGAATGATAGGGCTTTTGGTATATTTGGGTAGAGGTAGATGAGCTTTATGAAATTTTGGAGGTGATTTGGTGTGGAAATGGGGTGGTCTTGGGGCTTAAATGGTGGCTGCCCCTTTGGAGCATCAATGGAGGTCTTCAATGGTGGTTTTTGGAGATTGATGATGAAAATGATTGGGGTGGGGAGAGAGAGGACCGATCAAGAGAGGGAGAGTGGGAGAGCTTGGAGTGTCAAAATGGTTTTGCATACCTAAGCTCATGATTATATCTCCATTCTTGTGTTGCCTATTTTACTCTCCAATTATAGACATGACATGGCATGAGTTTGCTTCTAGAACTCCATTTTGATAATTGGCCATTTAATTATTTTATATGGGCTCAACTATGCCTCTCATATTTTAATTCAATTGGGCTCCAAGAAATTATGTAAATTCAACTAGCCCAAAAATAATATTGCCCACATATATATAATTCGTAGTTATAAGAAATAATGTTTTAACCAAATAAAACATGGTGGCCGCAAATGTAGAGATTGGGCCTCGATTTGCTTTGACTAATTCTTGTCGTCATACACGATTTAATAGTTTCCGAAATAGCTTGAGCTGTCGAAGTTGAAATAATAATAAAAGCTAAAAAATTTTCAGGGTGTTACAGCTCCTCTTTAGCCTTTCTTCTTAACTCTTCCCCCTCTTTGACCATAGCGAGAAAGGTAGTCACGGTAGAGGTAACCGCCTCCATCCTCTCCTCTTTGACTTTAGTTAGTCTCCCCTTGGTATCTTCTACTCGTTTAGCAACCACTCATCAATGTGTACGAGGAGATCATACGTATTCACATGTTGAGCTTGAGTAAAGGAGGTGGAGGTTTCAGCCTAAGTAATGGCAAGGGCTGTGGGGGCATCCTAGATGTGGAGGCTTCAGATTGGGCAGGATTAACAGCAGTAACCATTGGCCAATTCACCTCCAGATCACGGATGATTGGCACAGAGGACAATGAGCACGATTGGCCATACCCTCCATGTGCGGACTTCTTAAAATTCAAGTATGGTTTGCAGCTTTTCGCACCTCTTCAGCATCTAATCATCTTGAGAATCAGGGCCCCATCGAGGAATTTTGACTATTGGAATCTGTTTGGATAGATAAAATCTCAGCGCACCACCTTGGGGAGTTCTCTCGTATGTGAGGAAGGGTCCATTTAGTGGTTTCGAAGGAAGAAGACTGTGAGTACCATGTAGGAACTGAGTATGCAATAAGCGATTTGAATTGCCATTTATTTCTTAACCCCGCATTCAATATATGGAATACCGAAATAAATTATATAACAAACAGTAAAATGCCCTATGCATGCTCCAATTTAATTTAATGTGTAGATACAAAGGAATACCTCAACTTCTACAGACTGAATAAAGACATTAGGTGGTTGATAGTGTTCCTACAGATCTGATCTTCTAATCTGTTCCCTTGCTCGATTCGGAAATCTGGTGAGGATGCACTACTGGATTGAAACTACATTGGAGGAACTCAATTTCTCCTTTCCTGCTTACTGCAGTCGACCGCCCTCTCTCTTTGCCTCTCTAAGGTTTCAATTTTGTGAGACTGTAAACTTATGTGGGAATGAGAGAACTAATCTATTTATAGATCCAGAGATTGGGCTATTAGGGTTTAATAAAACTTAATAGGATCAGAGAATTATTGGGCCAGACCAGGGATCAAATGCAAATAATAAAGTGGCCTCTTATTAATTAATTTCATGTTCAACCCAGAACATAATTAATTAATAAACATTAACTCATGCCACTAGAGAATTAGTGTTGACCTACCTCTTTATTACCATATTATTAGAAACGGATTGCATTGACTTGGTTAATCTCCATACTTAAGGATTCAGACATTCATTAATTAATTCAGCATATGACTATTGACTGCAATTAATTAATCTCTTATTATTCCTGAGTCGTACCACTTAACCATTATCGCTTATGCTTGAATAGATAATTCACCCTATAGGACTTAGCATAAAAAACCTTGTGAGCTTCCCAGGGAATGTCACCATCCTAAATGGATATGGTTATCTAAGTCCAGCCTGAGGAAACCCCACATAAATTGCCATTACCTAAGATGCAGATATATGAGTACATGTAAGTCTCTCCACCATAGCAAGTGAAAGTAACAGACAATCCATCTGTGCCTCTCAGCCTTCAATAGACTTTAGATCCGACCAAGTTATCGAGATCTTTACTCACTTATATGTCAAGTAGAATGGTTCATCTCACTGTTGATCCTATCAATACAATGAGATGTACTGGTGTAGGAACTGAGTCTAGAACAGACAACATTAATTGTCTTTTATTATTTTAGCCGTTGGATCGTTCTTAGGGTATCAAAGATAAATCATATTAAATAAACCAGACGAACCTATGCATGCTCCAAATATTTAATTGTAGAGGACGGATTTACGGAGTACCTGAACTCTAGCTTCTAATCTCAAGATCTGGATCGACGGCAGAGGATTCCTGATGTGGGGATCTTGATCAATGATGTTGTGCTCCAACAAATCTAATCTTATGATCTGTTCCCTTGATCCTCAGAAATTTGGTGATGATGTGCTACCAAGTTAAATCAGAAGATCTGAGAAATCAATCACTTTCTCCTTTCTTGATTAGTCGTCACCCCTCTCTCTCTTTTCTCTCAATTATGTATTGTCGTACTAAATTCTCTATTATGTCTGTAGTCAATCAATACTGATCTGATAGAGAGAATGGGTTTATATAGTATTAGGGTTTGGAAAACCCTAATCCTAATGGGCACTGAGCAATTTGTGGGCCAGACCAGGGATCAAAAGCAAATAATAAAGTGGGCCCTCCTAATTCCATGTCCAACACAGAACATAATTAATTTATAAAATGTTAATTTTCTTTCACTAGGAAATCATTGTTGACTCACCCCTTTATTATCACGTTATTTGGAATGGGTTGCATTAAACTTGATTGACCCACATATTTAAGGTTCCAGACATTCATTGATTAATTTTTCTTATGACAATCAGTTATAATTAATTAGTCTCTTATTTTCTCAGTAGTACCACTCACTTCTTGTCTGGATTAATAATTCAACCTGCAAGGTTTAGCATAATGAACCTTGTAAGCTCCTCAGGAAATGTCCCCATCCTAAAACGGATATGATTACCTACATGTCCAGCCTAAGCATGCCACACACAAACCGCCACACCCAAGATGCAGATATTAGAGTACATGAAAGATTCACCACCCCAGCAAGTCAAAGTGTGGTCAACTTGTGTATGCCCCTTAGCTTTCCATTAGGTTTAAGATCATAACAAGTATCTAGAGATTTGGCTCATTCATATGCCAATGAGAATGGTGCATCTCACTATTGATCCCATCAATACATAAAGATGTACCGACACATCAAGTAGCTAGGATAAGCTTACTTTTAAACTGATGTGTCACAACCTAAACTAACAACCTATCCAGGAACTGTCTCAGCCGTGATATTGTTGAGACCTCTTTATGTCAAACAATTCATATGATCCGCTATGATCTCCTACACACCATATGATCATCCCTATAGGCGAGATAATAGGATATTATAGCTCGTATTGTATGTTCGTTATATCAGATAGCGAATATGTTGATGTAACACAATTATGAAGACCAGTGTATCAAGCGAATACACTTAATCATAAAAGCTTTTTGTATACAATCCCAACAACTTGTCACACAAAGCAGTCAAGATAAACCACTTATAGGACTTGTGCCGTAGCCTAAATCGACAATCGAACCAGAAACTGTCTCAACTGTGTTAACTATTCAAATCTCACTAGATTGAACGATCTATACAATCTTCTGTGATCTCTTACACACCGTATGATCTCCCTATCGACGAGATAACTAGATGTGTTTGTTCACATTGTATGATTGTTAATTTGGTTAGGAGTTGTTTATTGCAAGTCATTAATGATTACCAGTATATCAAACAAAATGTTTCCAAATATACCAATCATAATGGTTTTATGTATACAATTCCAACGATCTCCCACTTATACTCAAAGCATTATACCATTACTTTTGAGAGTATAACATGTGTCTATTCTAATCTAGCTATTACAATTGGTCACCAGGTGGTCGATTTCATCCTCAGTCCTAGGCTACAAACGTGACCCACATATGCCTTCTGTGATAAGCCCTTTGTAAATGGATCCCCTAGATTATCCTTCGTGTTAATCTTCTCTATTTGCACATCGCTCCTCGCTATGATTTCTCGTATGATGTAGTACTTTCTATCTATGTACTTTGACTCTTTGTAAGTTCTTGATTCCTCAGAGTTTGCTAATGCACCAACATTATCATAACACCGTGATGGTCTTGTGCACACTCAGAACGATATTTAACTCTTGAAGGTAGTTCTAGAGCCATACTGCTTCTTTAGAAGCCTCTAAAGTTGCCACATACTCAGCTTTATGGTGGAGTCTACTACACACTTCTATTTCGCACTCCTCCATGATACAGCTCCACCCCCCAAGGTGAACACATAGCCCAAGGTCGACCTCTTCTCATCCTGGTCCGCCTGGAAATCTGAATCTATATAACCTTCAGGGCACAAATTCTCACACTGATAAATGAGACAATAGTCTCGAGTTCTTTTCAGATACTTGAGAATATGTTTCACAGCAATCCAGTGCGCCTGTCCAGGGTTAGACTCATATCTGGCCACCATGCCCTTGGCATAACAGATTTCAGGCCTCGTACATAGCATCACATACATGAGACTTCCCACTGCTGAAGCATATGGTACTTAGCCATCTCATCCTTCTCTTTTGTTGCAGGGCATTGTTCCTTAGATAGAGGAACACCATGTCTGGAGGTAGCAGTCCTTTCTTGGCTTTTTGCATGCTAAAAAGAGCAATCACAATATCAATATAAGTGTCCTAAGTGATCGCACTAAAAACTCACACGAATTCTTAATGCAATTCAAGAATTATTTTGTCAATCCAGGATCATGCTTTGTTCGCCCATTAGATTACCGTGTACTAATGTGAAGGCTAATAGCTAGGACAAATCAATCGTTGAGTAACAGTTTTCAACCTAGGCAATCAAATTAAACTAAATTCTAACAAAAAGTAATAAGCAATTAACGAAACTAACACCCATCAATATCTACTCTTCAAACTTCCCGCTCAATGATCTCCACAAGCATGTAGAAACAAGACAAACATATATTCAATATGAGAAAATTAGGATGTTGAAATGAACTCGGTAGTGATCCAATTGGGTTGTATAATGATGTAAACTCTCTTTAACCTATCAATACATGATCAATTCACCCTAGATTAGTCAATCCCCTTAGTACCAACGAATCAACCGTACATGCAATAGAGTAAATTATCAATCTACACACTACCTCCGCACAGGGATTGGATCGAGACGTGTATAAGGACATACACTCCAATCCGCGTATTGACTGCAATCTTAGTGTCAACTATCAAATGATTGGCTGTTACCTATATCAATTGAATGAAATCTAGCTCTAGCATGCTTTAATCTTAAAGAGAGAAGTAAACATTCAATCTATCAACCCAATACTCACACTACCTTGCTCAATTCAACATCCAATGGAAGTTTAGAAACACATACCCTTCAATTGTCTCAAAAAAAAGTAAATACTATCTATCCATTACAAGAGAAAGGTAAGGAAATGATTCTCCCGCAATTGACTTTGCTTGTGCTTGATCTACACTCTATTCCTTCAATCCTTTATCAATTTGGAGTAGATTAGCCATTGGAACCTTGGATTTATGTTGGAGATGGATGAGATGTTGAATTTGGGAGAGAAACTGTTTAATTTTTGCAAAAAGTCCTCAATATTTGCGATTTCTCTCTTTTATAATACGTTGGCAGCACCACAGATCACCCCATCTGAGATCGGATTGCCCGGGATGGTTTAAAACTGAATAACTACCAAATTTGTCTGTCTGAGATCGCTCAGTCTTGATTGGGATTGATCGGTATTTAGCTCTGAAGAGCAGATACTGGTTGATCACTACAGGGATCGATCGAAGTCAGCCGAACAGAGGCAAATTTTGACAGATCCAAAATTTTTTAGGTCAGGATTTGGCTCTATAATCTTCCTTGCTACATCCCTATTTCGTCCGGGTCGATATTCTTATCACATGGAACTCAGATCGGTCGATTTTCCCCAAAACTTGGTAAAAAATGATGAAATTTCCTCAATCATGACCCTACAAAACACAAACAACACAAAACACGAAAACAAAGCAAAAACACACGAAAAACATATGATATGGGTGTAAAATGGACACAAACAAGCATGCACACACATCAAATAATAGGTCATTTTACGCACATATCATAATCCCCCAAACTTGAACCTTTGATTGTTCTCAATCAAAACAAAGCAAAGTAATTGTTCTACCTCGTGCAATACCTCATATTGATGGGTTTTGTATATTGAAAGCATTCATTATAATGAGTATACGATGGTTTATTTCTCCTATCTGTCAAACAATCTTACATGTATGTAACAATGGTATCCTCTTGTCTCACTGATAGGGACGATCATACGGCGCGTAGTAGATCGCAGAAGACAGTATGATCACTTGACCTAGTGAGACATAACCTGATCACAGCGGAGACAACGTATGAGGATACGTCTTTCCCGATGGCTGCGGCATTGTCGGAATAAGTAGTCTGTCTTGGTTACTTGACATGCTAGTACGCAAGGGTGGTGAATTGATGGACTGCAGTGAGATGTATTCGACTGTCTGAAATCAGCGGATACAAGATCTTGTTATTAATTGAGTCCAAACCCTGACGAAGGTTTAGGGGTTTGCACGGATTGACCGTTGCTTTGACTTGCCATGGTGGAGAGCCTAAGTAACGTGCTCGTATATCTGCATCTTGGGTAACAGCAGTTCGTGTAGTACTGCCTGAGACAGGGTTTAGCTAACCATATCCGAGTAATAGGATGGGGACATTCCCTTAGGAGCTCAATGACATTCATCGTGCCAAAGTCCTGCAGGCTGATTAACTTCAGGCACGAGTGATAAGGATTGAGTGGTACTACTCAGGAATAATAAGATATTAATTAATTGTAGATAGAGCTTGTCAGAAGCTTCGATTAATTAATGAATATCCGGTAACCTTAAATATGGTGATTCTCAATTAATACAGCCCGTTTTCATAACGTGGTAATAAAGGGGTAGGTCAGTATTAATTCTGTGGTGAAAAAGAATTAATATTAATTAATTAATTATGTCCAGGGTTGTGGACATGGAAATTAATTAATTTATAGGCCCACTTTATTATTTGCAATAGGTCCCAGGTCTGACCCAATTATATATGCTAAAAAAAAGAGGCCTAATAGCCCATTAGGGATAAAACCCTAGGTCTATAAATAGACAGCACGCTCTCTGAAACCCTAGCCACTTCATAACATTCAAATCATTTTGAAACCCTAGGGAGAGAGAGCAGGGGCGGCGCCTGTAGAGGGGAGAAGGAAGGTTTTTCGTCTCCGGTCTACATCACAGATCTGTGGAATCCTCACCAGTAGCAGATCTGAAATGCATTGGGATACAGCCCTGAAGATCTGATCTGGAGAGCAAGATTTTTCTTTCTCTTCCTATCTTTGTTTTTCGATTGAATCTAGAAATTAGTATTCTAATTTCGTCTTCCGCAGATTTAATTGAATAGCGTAGTTGAATTAAAGTTGGATATTCAAATGCGAAAGATTGGATCAGACTCTACGGATTTACGGTAATCTCTTTATCCACAAATTAAATTCATAGGAGCATGCTATGTTTTGTGAATTGGTATTATTAGCAATAACCATAAATCGATCCGGTTCATTTGGATTTTGTGATTCGGTTCACGATAAATCCCTTTAATTGGTATCAGAGCCATGTTTCTGATTTATAGCTCTTTTGTTCATAATAAATTCATTTATGCATGTATAAATTTTATTTCTGTCGTGAATGGTTTTTGTTCCTCGTGGTAACCCGTTTGATTCAGCCCGCGGTGGTTTATCCGTGTAGGGTTGAATCTGTTTTGTAAAATCACGAGAAAATCACAGATTAGTTTAGATTTGATTAAAAAATTGTAATAGAATAGATTCTGTATTTTTTATTTCAAATCTGTAATTGGACGACGACAGGCGCACGGTGGCAGCGGGCCACGGCGACAGCAGGCGGGTGGCAGCGGGTGGCAGCACAGAGGCTGGGAACGTGAGGGCGCGCGCGGCACGGTGCAGCAGCGGCGGTGGCCCGTTGGTGGGCGGCGGTGCTGGCGGCGGCATGTCCGTCATCGGCGGCTGCTTTCCCATCGCGATGGTTCGTGTTTTTGTGGCTGGTGCAATCCTCTGTAAACCCTAGGTTTGCATTAGGGTTTGGGGCCAATCATTAAATCAGAAAACCCTAAATCCCAAAAGATTTGGTGGATGAAGATTTGGAGGCCCTGGAAGATTTGAAAAGATTTGGATTTATCCAAATAAATTAAAAATTCAAATTGTAATAGATAAGATTTTATTTTCCTGTTTTGTGGGGCCACGAGGAATTTTTGTTTGCCTTAATTGTCCTCATATGCTATGTGATTTATTATGTGCCCAAATTAAGCATGTGTAGATAATATGAAAAGCATGATTTACTGTTTTTATTATTTACAGTCTTCCAAGCATGCTTATGTGATTAATTTCTTGTTGGATTTTATTTTGGGAATTTTTGGGCTTGTTTAATTACATGCAAAAATTTGGAAAATATAATAACAAAGAAATTATATGTGCGCATATAAGAAACCTTTTTAAAAGAAAAATACTAAGCATATTTTTTTAATTAAAATCAATAGACCCCCACAAAGCGGTCCTCGGCTGTAAGTGTATCTCTAACTCTAGTAAACGTCTACGAGTGTAGCTTGCTAGTTCTTGGAGGTACATGGGTACAGTTGCTGGGATTTCTAAACAAACAATTTAAATCATGTGAATAGTGGGAGGGTTTTGCGTAAACGTCTACGAGTGTAGCTTGCGTAGATCTCTTTCACAAGTATTCTAGGATTGATTTAAATTATAGATAACAAAATCTTTAAGGGTTGTGCGGCATGGTTATGTGCCATGCTAAACTGTCTCTTTTGGCCAGAGTTAAATTCGTGGTTAATCACTTAGAAGCATCTTAGAATATAATGCAAGAATTGCATCCCTGTTCTTGAGAGATGGCTTGGTCTAAGGTTTTCACAAATTATTAATTTTTAGTGTTGAAAGGTTCCTGACATGGTAGTTAAATTAAAGAATTGGGGCTTAAAACACGCAGTTCTGGTTGAGGGTGACATCGTAAACGTCTACGAGTGTAGCTTGCGGTGGGAACTCTTGGGCAATAAGTGAAAAATATATGTATTTGATTTATGAAAAGGTTTTCAATGCATTTGTTTTCGAAGTTCTACATGTATGTTCTTATTTAATATTCTTTATTGTTTCAGATATGTCTATATCTACTGTTGATCATATTCTTGCTCTCAATCCTTTAACTGGTCCGAACTTCCCTGAATGGAGTTTTTGCATCAAACACATCCTTTATCTGAAAAATCAAGCATGCGTTCTTTTCATGGATCCATTGTTGCGTACTCATGATAAGGTCTGTGAACTTGAGCTTGAATTTTATAAAAGATGGGAGGACGCTGATGAGTTCGCCTTTTAGCTCATCACGGGTTCCTTATCTAGAAAATTAAGGCACAAGTATGAGTATCTTGAGAGGGCTGGAGAGATCTGGAAAGAACTCTCGACAGCTTATGGCAATGTGGAGGGAACAATTAACTATGGACTTGTGCACGATCTTGTGTGCAAGAAGATGGTTGAAGATAGTTCGGTGACAGCGCACATGATGTATATGATTGATCTCATGAGACAGTTCACTGTGCGGGGTGGTAATATCAGTGCGCAAGGCCAGATTGATATCATCTTGAATTCTCTTCCGGACTCCTTTTATGACTTTAAGGTAGTTGCTGCTACAAGGGGAGAGTATACTCTGCATGAGCTACTTGAGGATCTTGTGGTGGAGCAATCTTCCAAGCGAGCACGGATGCCTATTTTGACTGTTTCTAGTACTGGTTCGACAACCTCTAAGGTTGGAAATGATGGTGTTGAAAGCAATCTCAGGAAAGCAAGCAGTGAAAGCAAGTCAAAGAAGGTGAAGAGAGTCAAGGTCACTCCAAAGAAGAACAGGTGTGCTGGATGCAGAAAGGTGGATTGTCCGAATGCTAAAGGATAGGTACGTCATTTGCATTTGAAACGGAAACATGTTTAGCATCGGTTTCTACTCATTCGTGGGTAGTGGATACTGGAGCTACTGATCATGTTTGCTACATTTTGCAGGGGTTCACACCTAGGAGGGTGCTGAAGAATGATGAGGTTACCATCTCGATGGGGAACGCAGCACAAGTGAGTGCAGCTGCCATTGGAGATTTCACCTTGTACTTTGATGATTCTGTTTTCACTTTGAGAGATGTTTTGTACGTGCCGGATTTTTGGCAAAACCTTATTTCAGTTTCCAAACTTTATATTGATGGATATTCAGTTATTTCTTATAGTAGTGTTTCTATCATTGGTAATAACGGTGTTATCTGCCGTTGGATGCTGAATAATTCTCTCTATGTTATTAACTGTAATCATAAGTCTTCCGCAAGTATTGCATGTAATTCATTCGTAATTGATAATCCTAAAAAGAGAAAACTTACTTCTTCTAATGAGGATCTTACATATCTCTGGGTCACATCAGCTTGAAGCGGAATCAGCCACTTGCGGATGACGGCACATTGGACTTAGTCCGGATTGTACTTTATCAAGTTTGTGAATCCTGTATTGAGGGCAAGATGTCAACTAGGCCTTTTAAGGCTAGTCAGTCTCGAGGAGAGGAAGTGTTGGAATTGATCCATTCCTACTTATGTGGACCAATGTCCACGCAGGCTCGTGGAGGGTACGAGTACTTCATCACTTTCATTGACGATTACTCAAGGTACGGATACGTTTACCTGCTTCGCTACAAGTCTGAATGCTTTGAGAAATTTAAAAAGTTCAAGGCTGAGGTAGAAAACAAGGTCGCGAAAACTATCAAGTCGCTACAATCTGATCGTGGTGGCGAATACCTCGGTAACGAGTTCCTGCAGTATTTGTCAGATAACAAGATTACATCCCAGTGGAATGCACCAGGTACTCCCCAGCAAAACGGTGTAGCTGAAAGAAGAAATAGGACTCTTCTAGAGATGGTAAGATCAATGATGAGTTATGCAAACTAACCAATTTCATTTTGGGGCTATGCATTGGAAACAACAGCTTACGTGTTAAATGTAGTGCCTTCTAAATCAGTTCTTAAGATGCCTTCTGAGCTCTTCCTTGGTCGCAAACTGAGTTTGTGCAAGTTTAGAGTATGGGGCTGTCAGGCACACGTACTGTCGAAGGAACATGATAAATTAGAAAGCAGGTCAAAGGTAATGTTGTTTATATGGTATCCCAGACAAACGAAAGATGGTTACTTTTACTGTCCTGAGAGTCAGAGATTCATTGTTAGCACCAACGCTAGATTCTTGGAGGACGAGTATGTGAGTAATCACAAGTCAAGGAGTGATATCGTTCTTCAAGAAATTGAAAACGAGAATGCGATTTTGAGGGAAGGGGAACGTGTAGACGTGGGTGCACCTGTAAGAGGTTCAGCACCACAGACACGTTCTTCAGTGCAAGGTGCAGAACCACAAGTTACTGCACCTACTACTGACACGGCACCGATGCCTCGTTGTAGTGGGAGAGTTATTTTCCAGCCGAAAAGGTACATGTTCGTGGGTGAGTTTTCGGGCTTGAGCCCCGGAAGACAGATATGAGGACTCTGACCCACTGACTTACGAAGAGGCAGTGCAAGACAAGGATGTTGACAAATGGCGTGTCGCCATGGATTTCCAAATTGAATCCATAACTGCTATGGATGTATACCAGAAAACTGTTTTGCCGGATGATTTTAGGGCCATAGGGTGCAAATGGGTATACAAGAGATAAAAATGGGCGGATGGAGAAATCACGACTTTTAAAGCCAGGCTGGTGGCAAAGGGTTATAGTCAGAAAGAGGGCATTGACTATGACGAAACCTTTTCACCCGTAGCCATGCTCTAATCCATCCGGATACTCCTTGCCATAGCTGCACATATGGACCTCGAGATTTGGCAGATGAATGTCAAAACCACTTTTCTAAACGGTTACCTTGAAGAAGGTAGGGACATCTTTATGCAGCAACCTGAGGGCTACGTGTGCAAAGTCGAAGAACATCTTGTCTGGAAGCTTAAGAAGTCCTTGTACGGACTTAAGCAAGCTTCTAGGTCGTGGAACTTACGTTTCAACGATGTGATTAAATCCTATGGATTTGCACAGTTGGAAAATGAAAGTTGTGTATACCGACTTTGTGTCAGTGGGAGCACAGTTTTCCATGCACTATACGTTGATGACATACTCCTATTTGGAAACAACGAGGGAGTGATGTCGGAAATCAAAGGTTGGTTAACCGAACAGTTCAAAATGAAGGATTTGGGAGAAGTTGGCTACATCCTTGGGATTATGGTCTTACGAGATCGTAAGAGAAGGATGTTGAGCTTATCCCAGGCATCCTATGAGGATACTGTGATAGCCCGGTTCAGCATGCAACTCGCCAAGAAAGGTTTGCTACCTTTCAGACATGGCATTCGTCTTTCTAATAGGCAGTGTCCTGAGACACAGCAAGAGAAAGATGAAATGAGTCTTTCTATTAGCCTCATGTATGCGATGCTGTGTACCAGGCCAAATATCAGTTATGCCGTTGGCATGGTAGCAAGATATCAGTCTAACCCTGGACAGGCGCATTGGACTGCGTAAAGCACATCCTCATGTATTTGAAGAGAACTAGGAATTACTGCCTAGTTTATCAAAGTGAGGATTTGTGCCCTGTGGGTTATACAGACTCGTATTTCCAAAGGGACCAGGATGAGAAGAAATCGACCTCGGGATATGTGTTTTCCTTGGGAGGTGGAGTTGTATCTTGGAGGAGCTCAAAGCAGAAATGCATTGCTGACTCCATCATGGAGGTGGAGTATGTCGCCGCCTCCGAAGCCTCGAAAGAGGGGGTATGGCTAAGGAACTACCTTTTAGAGTTGGGCGTGATTCCGAGTTTGCCGAGTACCATCACAATTTATTTTGATAACTCTGGTAAAGTGGCAAACTCGAAGGAACCGCGGTCTCACAGGGCAAGCAAACATATAGAGAGAAAGTACCATATCATACGACAGATCGTATCGAGGGGCGATGTGCTGATAAAGAAGATTGACACTAAGGACAACCTTGCTGGTCCATTTACAAAAAGCTTGCCGCGGAAAGTTTATGAAAGACATATTTGTGAGCTAGGTCTGAGGTGGATGCCGACTACTGACTGTGGTTAACGAGATAGCAGACTAGATAGACGCACTGTATACTCAGTAATAGCTTAGTTATGCTTTGAGTATAAGTGGGAGATTGATGGGTTTTGTATACTGAAAGCATTTATTATAATGAGTATACAACGGTTTATATCTCCTACTTGTCAAACAATCTTACATGTATGTAACAATGGTATCCTCTTGTCTCACCGATAGGGACGATCATACGGCATGTAGTAGATCGTAGAAGACAGTATGATCACTTGACCTAGTGAGACAAAAACGTGATCACAACCGAGACAGCGTATGAGGATATGTCTGTCCGGATGGCTGCGACATTGTCGGAATAAGTAGTCTATCTTGGTTACTTGACATGCTGGTACGCAAGGGTGGAAAATTGATGGACCGCAGTGAGATGTATTCGACTGTCTGACATCAGCGGATACAAGATCTCGTTATTGATTGAGTCCAAACCCTGACGAAGGTTCAGGGGTTTGCACGGATTGACAGTTTTTTTTCCTTGCCATGGTGGAGAGCCTAGGTAACGTATTCGTATATCCGCATCTTGGGTAACAGCAGTTCGTGTAGTACTGCCTGAGACTGGGTTTAGCTAACCATAACCGAGTAATAGGATGGGGACATTCCCTTAGGAGCTCAATGACATTCATCGTGCCAAAGTCCTGTAGGCTGATTAAGTTCAGGCACAAGTGATAAGGATTGAGTTGTACTACTCAGGAATAATAAGATATTAATTAATTGTAGATAGAGCTTGTCAGAAGCTTCGATTAATTAATGAATGTCCGGTAACCTTAAATATGGGGATTCTCAATTAATGCAGCTCGTTTTCATAACGTGGTAATAAAGGGGTAGGTCAGTATTAATTCTGTGGTTAAAAAGAATTAATATTAATTAATTAATTATGTCCTGGGTTGTGGACATGGAAATTAATTAATTTATAGGCCCACTTTATTATTTGCATTAGGTCCCAGGTCTGGCCCAATTATATATGCTGGAAAAAAAGGCCGAGTAGCCCATTAGGGATAAAACCCTAGGTCTATAAATAGACAGCACTCTATTTGAAACCCTAGCCACTTCATAACATTCAAATCAGTTTGAAACCCTAGGGAGAGAGAGAGCAGGGGCGGCGCCTGTAGAGGGGGAAGGAAGGTTTTTCGACTCCGGTCTACATCACAAATCTATGGAATCCTCACCAATAGCAGATCTGAACAACATTGGAATACAGACCTAAGGATCTGATCTAGAGAACAAGATTTTTCTTTCTCTTCATTTCTTTGTTTTTCGATTGAATCTAGAAATTAGTATTCTAATTCCGTCTTCCGCAAATTTAATTGAATTGCGTGGTTGAATTAAAGTTGGATATTCAAACGCAAAAGATCGGATCAGACTCTACGGATTTATGATAATCTCATTATGCACGAATTAAATTCATAGGAGCATGCTAGGTTTTGTGAATTGGTATTATGAGCAATAACCATAAATCGATCCGGTTCATGATAAATCCCTACACATATATCACCTTATCCATCATAGCATACCCTAGTCAAACGAGATTATCTCCTAACATTGTGACACTGTTAATGCTAAAGACTCAATCCACTCACAAATTGGATGAAAGAAATGAAATGCACTCTCTTACGTGTTTAGGGATAATTCGCACAAGCACGAGATTTCTAGCTCGACTCCATAAGCTTGCATCCATTCTCACCACTATACTACAAAGTGCTAGATCCTAGAATCCAGAAGGTCTTTGTTTAGGTTATAACGTGGTTATCTAAAAGGGAAGGTGGTTTTGGCCATAGTAGCTAAACTCCTCACCATAGTAGCTAAACTCCTCAAATTCCAAACAAAAAAACCCAATTATCAACTTCAAATCACTAATCTTGAGGCATATTTTATTCTCAATTCTAATTGCCATTTTCTTTTTTTCTCTTTTTTTTAATTTTTTTCATTTCGTTTCTTTTCTCATTTTTTTTCTTTCTTTCTTTTTCTTTTCCTTTCCACAACAATTTTTTTGTAGGTGCTCATTTTTTCTTCAAAGACTCGCACCTTTCTTTTTCATTCTTTTCTCATTTTTGCCTCATCAAATGGGATTTAATTCAACCATTATACCAAGCAATTGTCATTCCAATCTCACAACACCGTATTCACCCTCATACTCTCATTTCCCCCCAAACATTGTTCTAATTGTATCAAAGAAAATTTTCATTCAAGCTCAATCACGGGGATCAAAGATATGAAAGGCAAACAATAATAAAATAAAAACACCTTATACTCCCGATGTGCAAGGTGGGACTAGGAATCAATGGCCTAATATCATTTTTAGTCACATGCTCATTCTAATAGATCGAGAACGGATGTAAGTTCTAGATTTCTCTCTTTCAAACTCGCCTCTCACAACCAAAAAGATATGAGAATGTCAAGGCTCAATTCTCGGAGCTCTTTGTCAAGTCTCAAGCATTAACCACACACAAAACTCGACAATTCAAAAGTTTAACCTAAGCATACTTCGATGTCAAAAATTCCACCCTATCATCGGTTAAGGTAAACTTCAAACTCCACTAGCTAATCATGAGTAGATCTCAAGCCTAGTTTGGGTTCATCAATCACACAATCACACACAAATAACCTAAAACAACCAACTAAGATGCAATAAAATCTAAATGGCAAAGAAATGATAGAATGCGTCACCCATCGACATCCACGATCAAACTGTTTCTCCATTTGCCTTATGGTACCTAAAAAACACAAACACAAACACCTCCAATTGAGCATAATCCATTTCAATCAATAGCTCATTTCCACCAACATACCACAATCCAACATCTAAACAAACCGAACATTTTTCCACTAGCACCACCAAACATTCCACCATTCATACATCAACATCCAAAAAACCAAAAATATAGAAAGAATAAGCTCATGCACAACTCAAAATAAATCCATACATCAAGATATCACACCATAAAAACATCTATCCAAATCCAAATATTAAATATTCTACAACCATATCGAATCAAGAGAGAAAATCATCCAACAACTAAGAAACTAAAGTAGATGAGGAGGTAAGAGAGGAGAAGAGTAAAACAAAGCACCGGAAATCGGCATATCCCCCCAAACTTAGTCAAGGGAGACTAAGTTTGCAAAAAGGTAGATGGTGCTTCATCACTCATCTCGATCTTGTGGTGAACGGTCTCGGCGGTGGATATACAGCACGGGCACACGGCGATGCAGCTCTTGGACATCGCCATAGATCTCATCCATCCTCCGATCAATGCCCTCAAACCGGGCAGCAGTAATCGCTTGGTAAACAGTGAGATCTCCCTGCATCGCGGCCATCCGAACATCAAGACCCTCCATGGACACAGATAAAGACTCAACAGAGTCAGTAGCCCGCTACATCATAGCATACATCTACCGCTGCCAATTCTCAACTAGTGGTGGGGCCTTCGAACTAGCCCTTGCTCCACTTCCTCCAGTTTGCTGCTGCAAATTCTTCAAATAAGTAAAGAAACCATGACTAGATAAAACCCCAACAAATCTCAGATGGTCCTCAGAATCCATCAACCAGTTGGAGTGATCCTCCAAATCATCCACAGTTGTTAACCCCGAATGGGGCAACTCGCTCAACTTCTCCCCAAACCTATAATAATAACAATCTCCACAACGAGAAGGAACCAAAATTTTTCCAAAAACAAGGGAAATAGTGTCCAAAGGCAATCTCGGAGCAAATGCACTCGTCAACTGAATACCCAGGGACTCAAGAATCAGAATAAGCATACCACCACCACAAATAGAAGGAGTTTTCAAATTGTATACTATACTCCAACCATCCAACAACACGCCCCCCATAGAAAATTTCTTTCCATGCATCATAGCAAACAACATGTACATCTCAGATAAAATCACATTGCTCGACTCATAACTACCACAAACAGACCCTCCAACCACCTTATGAATGTATCTAATAACAGGATTTCTAATCAAAGAAGCTTTGCAAGACTTAATATGGAATGCACCCTCAGATTTAACCCAGAGATAGACTCCCAAAATGCAGCTAGATTAATTTCATTAGGCACAAATATATACTCCTCCTCACACCCAAAAAATCTCATCAATCTCATGCCTTCATAAAATAATTTCCTTACCTCTCACCTTGAACTTCACGGAAATAGGATTGCTATTTGTACCTTTCATGACTGTGGTGGAGGCCATGAATTCCTTTGTCAACTCCATGTAAGCCGACCAATTTCCCGACAACAACTTCTTCCACCCCATTTTGGTTAGGAGGCTCCAAACATCCTCTTTGAGCTCTAATGCTTCCAATGTATCCTTGCACGGATATTTAGTCCCCACAACTTGCTTATCCACAAGATTCTTGAACCTTGCGAACTCCTCATCATCAAAGTTCATTGGGCGACTGAGGGCAGATGAAGAAGGACCTCCACGAGCTCTTTTGCTACCCATGATCAAAATTAAAGGGTAAGAATCACAAAGATTTGAGTGATTAGAAAAGAATTACAATTTAGGAGAGTGGGATTTTTAGAGCAGTTGAGATGGGGCGATCTGAACCCCAATTCTCCTTTTAAAATCGCGCAGAGATCGACCAATCAGAAACCAGTTAGGTTGATTTGTGGCTCTATCCGAACCGTTTTAAATTTTTGTTCCAGATCAACCAAACCATGATATGTGAGTAAAAGGACCTATATTTTGATATTTGTGCATGCATGTTTGCGTTCATTTTACTCCCATATCATATGTTTTTCTATTATTTTGGTTGTGTTATCATGTTTTGTATGGAGTGTGTAGGATAGGTTTGGAGCATAATTCATCATTTTGGGCTGAGTTTTGGTGGAAAATCGACCAATCTGAGTTGCAAAGGATGTTAGGATCGACTGGGATGAGCAGGGGAGTAACAGGATGGATTTCAGAGATCATGATTGATTGATCCTATGCAGGATCGACCGATCTGGCAGTTCAGAGGAGAAAATTGACCGATCCAGATCAAGCTCGACCGATCTGGCTGTTCAGAGGTGATGCTCGACCGATCCTGCATTGATCGACCGATCTGGTCTGTTCTGAAGGAGATCTTTGTCGATCCAGATCAAGCTCGACCGATCTAGAATGGGCTTCCTTGGAAGTTTTTCATTTTCAAAGCAACTCGGGCGCGATCCGATCTCGGATGGGGCGATCCGGGGCTCTGCCAACTCGTTATAAAAAAGGGGGAAACTCACATTTTTAGGGACTTTTGGCATTTTAGACATTTTTAGGCATAATCTACATAGTTTCTCTCTTCAATTTCATACTCCATCCTCTTCCAAACCTAATTCAAGGTATCCTAGAGCTAATCTACCATACCTTGGTGAAGAATTGAAGATTTGGAGGGTAGATCAAGACCAAACAAATCCAATTGGGGAAGAAATCATTTCTACTTGTCAATTGTAATGGATCTATTTCAATTTAAATTTGTATTGCTACAATTGAGAGGTATGTTGTTCAAATTCCATTTGGATGTTAATTTGAACAAGGAAGTATGAAGATTTGGTTTGATTATTGTTTGTTTACCTCCATCTTTGTGATTGAAGCATTCTAGAGCTTGTTCCTATTCAACTAGATGTAGGTAAGAGCCAATCTAGGTGATAATTGACACAATTATTGTAGCCAATACACGGATAGGCGTGTCGTGAATAGCATGTCTTCATATGTATCTCGATTCAATCCATGTGCAGAGGCAGTGCATAGGTCTAGAATTCACGAGCTATTTGGAGTGAGTTAGGGATCGATAACGTAACTGTTTAAGGTTTCTAATTTTACCACAGTCGATTCACCGGTACAAAGGGTATTGGCTAGAAATGAGTAAATTGATCATCCTTCTAGGGATTAAAATGTGTTTGCATCGATGATTAACCTAATTGGATTACATCTACGTTTATTTCAACATCCTATCTCTCTCATTTGAGTGTTTGTTTGGCTTGTTCTACCAAAGCGTTGAGGAAATTGATTGATTGTCCTTAGAATTTAATATGTTGAATGTTGGTTTGATTTGTTGTTTAGAATTAGTTGTTAGCTTAGTTTAAATTGAATGCCTAGATTGATATAAATCATTCATTGACTTTGTATTGCCTAGCTATTAGACTTCACTGTAGTATCCCGATAATCTAGTGGGCGAAGGAAAGAAAGACATGGATTGATAATTAAACCTTGAGTGTGCATTGAGAATTTGTGTGAGTTTTTATTTTGCATAAAACCCTCAGCAGCAAAGGGTAGGGTTCGGTCGATCCTGAGCCTTGAACCGCAAAAAATTTTTAATCCTCAATTGAAGTCGACCGAACCCACAACAACAATGGGTTGGGTTCGGTCGATCCTTTCAGCTGGGGAAAAAGTTTTGACGTTGGGTCAATTTCTGCCTCTCTTCGTCATCTCCCCTGCTTCTTTCCTTCAAGATTTTGGCTCAAAATCTATCTTGCACCTTCCCTAACTCAAGTCTTCAATCACAAAAACACATAAGTCTGCAAAAACATCAATAGATCAAATATCCTTCAACTAAAATCATCTAAACAACCAAAAATCAACAAGACTCATCAACCAAAACACTTATTTAAAACCAATATTACCAAAATCAATTAAAAATTGGGTTGCCTCCCAACAAGCGCTTCTTTATAGTCATTAGCTTGACTCTTACCTCATCATCTTCAATTGTGATCCCGAACTCATACCTCAATCCATAGGCCAATGCTCTTCTGGAAAGAGAAGCTTACTCCTTGCACTCAGAGGTAGTTCATCTTCAACTCTTGCTTTCTTCATTCTTCCTCTCTCTTGTTCGAAGTAATCCCCCAGATCATCATACTCTTCATTGTCTTCTTCCATAGTTGTCATCCTAGGATCTTCTCCATCCAAACCTCTTAGTTCTCACTTATTTTTCAATTTAAATTTGAAAATAGCTTCAAGACCAAAACAGGATGAAAAACCCGAAAGCCCTTAATTTTTTTTTCAAAAAAATTCCCAGATACATGGCTTACATACCGGGCTCAACATTCTAGGAAAAAAAATCGAATCGAGGGTCTGGAGGAGAATCGGCCATTCAATCTTGTGAACTAATAGCAGAATACCAGGCAAAGTAAGCCCTTGTTCTAAGATTGAGAAACTATAAGACAACTCCCAATTCCGTTGTCTCTCCCCGTTCCCGGGGCTCGGTGCACAATGGTATGTGCTAACCCTCTCTCAGGAGAGCCTAAAATGAACTCCCTAGGAAACTGGATCGGCTCTGAGACTTATAGGAGATTTTCTTAGAAAAAGTGCTCGAAGTACTTTAGCTCTCTTCGGTAGTACATCTAGCTCTCCAAGCTCACTTTCCTTTTTCATTTTTCCATCGTCCTTCCTTCCTTACCATCTTCCATCACCTTCAGGGTAACAAGAATACCACTTCCTTCCCTTCACATTGGAAGGTAAGCTCTCCATTCTTCAAGTCAAATAGAGCATCCGCCATATGAAAGAATGACCTTCCAAATAACAAGTGGATTCCCCCCTTGTTCTTCATGTCCACAACCAAAAAGTTTCCCCGGAAGGTAAAATCCACAACTTCCACATTAACATCCTCCACAACACCTCTTGGGCAAAAGATTGCATGGCTAGCCATTTGAAGGACATGACTTGTTGGTTTCAACTCACCAACATCTAAATCTTTGAACAAATCCCAAGACATCATGTTAACGCTCGCCCCGGAATCACACAAAGTTTTTTCCACTTTGATACACCCAATCTTACAACTTATCACGAAACTCCTGGGGTCATCTTTCTTACTTGCAATCTTTCTCACTTTTCTTGCCTCACTTTCTTCTCTCCATTCATCATCAATTGAATCTCCTTCCTTCAAACCACTATCCACTTTCAACTCATCTTCGATCAATTCATCTAACAGTGGTACCCATTGAATTTCTTTCGGAAGTGGCATGTCGGTGTGACCTTTCTTGATGTAGTCAAAGAACTTGACTTCTTCTTCTTGCTTCTCACTTTCCTTGTTCACTTTTTCAACATCAACCTCTTCATCATTCATCATCTTTGTTCCAATTTCCACTTCAACATTCTCCAACTTTGGAGTCATCACCGAAACTTATTCCTCTTCTCCTCGTTCTTCATTCACCACACTGCAACTCTTCTTTTGAAAAATTTCCATATCACTCGGAAACTTACCGGCATGATGCTTCCCGCTCAATTGCTTTGTAATTGAGGAAATTTGAAGTTGTATCTCAGCTAGCATCCCATTGTATTTCTCAAACTTGAAGTTGTATCTCAGCTAGCATCCCATCGTATTTCTCAAACTTCTTGTCAATTTCTTCACTCAGATTTCTCCTAGACTCATGATTGTCATGTCTACTACCTCCTCCTCCCATATATCCTCCTTAGCCACTACTTCCCCCATTCTCCAATTGCATTGGACGATTCAAGACATTATTAGGATTAGCATAGGAGAAATTAGGGTGGAACCGATTAGAAGGGTGATAGTACATATTACTCGGTTGATTGTAGGGGACACGATTATTGTTGTTGTACCCCATCCTTTGGTTGAAAAAGTATACATTCTCCGGATACACTTCCTCTTGTTTCATCATCACCATCTCATCCCTTTTCACACCTGAGGTAGACAACAAATCCAACTTCTTATGCATTAATGCTATTTGTTCCTTCAACTCTTCACTTTCCTTCACTTCATTCACCGATTCCACTGCTCTATAGTCTTTCCTCTCCTTAGGCCATTGGTAACTATTTTCCACCATTTTGTCTATATTTCTCCAATCCTCGTCTTCCTCTTGATCGGGGAATGAACCTCTTGACCTTGGTCTCGTAATTGAGACCCTCGTGAAACTAGCATATTTGTTGGCTTCGAGATAACCCATGCCTCGGACATCGTCGAATTAGATCACGGAAATTGTCCCAAGCCTCTTACCTTTGCCCAAATGAAGTGCTATTGACTCTTCTTTTCAACATAAGACTCAGAGGAAATAATTTGAAAAAGAACTTCTCCCGAAGTTCTTCCCAAGTGTTGATGCTTGACTTGTCAAGGCCCTCAAACCATGTCTCAACACGAGTGCAATGCATAAATCTCCTTCAAGCTTTCTTGTAGATCGATCTTCAAACTCCATGTCGGTCGACATAGAGGATGTCGATCAATATGGATGTTGGTGTCGAGCTCCTCTTCCTGCCTTACCTTCGATCGACATCCAACCTCTGTGTCGGTCGACATACACCCTGTTAGTTGACATATAGGTCGTGCTTCAAGTTTTTGGCTTGTCTTCCATGTCGGTCGACTTCCCGTGCCTCAATCAAAGCAACAACTTTGTCACACTCGGCTCTTTTCACCTTTTGATCACTTTTATCCTCAAAAACCTACAAAACTTAGCATAGAAAGCATAATATCCTTTATAATGCACTCATGCACGAAAATAACTAATAACTAAACCTAATTGCACTAAAACAAAGGAGAAAAACTTGGATAAGTGAGTCTAAATATGAGCTTATCAACCCCCCCCCCCCCCCCCCCGCAACTTGAATGCTTGATTTTCCTCAATCAAAAGAAAAGAAAGAAAAGAAATCTCATGCAGTTGAAAGTGCAATGCCTCACAAGATTCATCATATTCAAGAATAAAAAATCCACATCACACAAGCAATTTGAAAGCAATAAGATATTCATCAACCATGGAAGACTCACAAGAAAGTGTTCACTCATCACACAAGTGTTTGGGTTTTCAATGAAAACACTCACATGTATGAAGAAATTTCTACCATAGGCTTACAAAATTTCTAAAATCTCCACTACTCAAATGTGCACATAATTCAAGAATCAGAAATGACTTTTCATTCGGTTGTAATTTAGGCTTTTTATGAAAGGTAGGGAAATGTGTCCAAGTGACTAAATCAATTAAGTTCGCAACTCTCAACAAATCCAACCACTATCTATTCATCATCCACCCATCTCCTAATATATTCCAACACTAACCGAGGCCTTTTCTTTTCCACTTTTTTGTTCAAATCCTTTCATGCTCTTATACATCAAGTTTTTCTTTGGGAATGAGCTTATAAGGATACAAACACTCTTTTTTTTCTATCTAGAGCCCAACCTTCTTTTGTTCACCAATTTAAAAATTTCACATCCACTCATAACAATTGTCCTTATTTCACCCAAATCTCATTAACAAGGTACAATTCACCGCATTTATGGCACTCTCATAGACAAGATGTAACCATAATTTTTCTTAACTCACAGACCAAGAAAGAAAAACTAACAGGCTCAAAGGGGTTATTCTAGGGATAAAATATTATAGGGACAATGTTTGGGAAAATTTGGCTAACAAAGATGGCATAAATCATTTTCTATCCTTGTGCACACTATGCAGTCTTGAAACAGAACAGAAGCAAGTTCTAGAGAAATAAAAACATACATGCGAATCTCACATGAAACAAAAATAAGGCTCAAATTTTCACTTAGGTTCAATTTTTCTTCCACAATCAATTTCAATCCTACTCAAACATCATGCAAGTGTAAGTTTCAATTCAATCCTATCATGCGGTATTCTACATTCATAGGCAATCAACCACAATCAAAATCAAATCTAACTCATCATCAATCGATTCCAAACTCACACTTAGTTCAAATAAGTTAAAAAACCCAACAGTTTGATCACACTATATCCATATTTTTTCCTAGGCATAAATTTAAATAATATAAATTAGAATAAATAAAAATGATAGAAAGTTTCAAATTCTTGTCCACATTCTACAAAACTAATTTTGAACTTGGAGAGTTAGAAAATGTTTGAAAATCATATAAGAATAAGAACTAGTACGTGATAGTTGATCCCAGAAATAAATAATTTTATCTGCCGGAGGATTCAGCGTTGCTCGACGAAGCATTTGTTGCTGCTGGCACTCTATGTCGATCGACATGCAGTGTGTTAATTGACATAGAGCCATCATGTTGACTCGTTTTATGCTCGAAAGTGCTGTAAGGTTTGAGTCTATGATGGACAACACGAGTTGCCATTAATAAATTTCTTGCCAAGGATCGTTCTTAGGGTACCAGGAATAAATTTCAATTAAAAATCATGCGAACCTATGCATGCTCCTACAAAATTAATTGCAGAGGATGGATTAGAGAATACCTGATTTCACCGTTTGATCTACAGATCTAGATCGGAGACAACAACGATGAAATAGCCTTAGATCTGAGATAAAACGCCGGCGATGGACAGTGGTTCCTACAGTTCTGATCTTCTGATCTGTTCCCTTGCTCCTTGGAAATCTGGTGAGGATTATCTACCAAGTTGAATCCGAGATCCGAAGAAATCGATCAAGTTTCTCCCACAGATAGCCGCCGTCGTTCTCTCTCAATTTCAATATACTGAAAACCCTAGTTATCACAACTTAATGATCTGATAGAGAGAAGGCCTATATATAGTGTTAGGGTTTTGAGAAACCCTAACCCTAATGGGTTGTGAGCAGTTAATGGGCCAGACCAGGGACCAGATGCAAATAATAAAGTGAGCCCTCTTTATTAATTAATCCTTCCTTGTTCAACCCAGAACATAATTAATTAATAAAACATTGTTTTAACCTTCACCACGGTAACAATGCTGACTCGCCCCTTTATTACCACGTTATTAGGAACGGGTTGCACCAAACTAACATGATCCACATATTTAAGGTTTTAGACATTCATTAATTAATTTGGCTTATGACAATCAGCCATAATTAATTAATCTCTTATTTCCTGAGTAATGCCACTCACTCCTTTTCACTTATGCCTGAATTAAATAATTCAACCTGCAGGGTTTTGCATAATGAACCTTGTGAGCTCCTCAGGGAATGTCACCATCCTAAAACGGATATGCTTACCTAAACGTCCAGACTAAGCAGGCCACACACAAATTGCCAACACCCAAAATACGGGTATAAGAGTACATGTAAGACTCGCCACCATGGTAAATCAAAGTTCGGTCAATCTGTGTGTGCCCCTTATCCTTCAGTTAGGTTTAAGATCATAGGAAGTATGTTAGGGATTTGGCTCATTCATATGTCAATGAGAATGGCACATCCCACTGTTGATCCCATCAATACATAACCATGTACCGACACATCAAGTAGCTAGGATAAGCCCACTTATGAACCGATGTGCCACAGCTTAGACCGACAGCCTATCCAGGGACCGTCTCAGCTGTGATACTGTTTATATCTCGCTAGGTCAAATGATTCATATGATCCTCTGTGATCTCCTACACACCATATGATCATCCCTATAGGCGAGATAATAGGATATTATGGTTCGTTGTATGTTTGTTTCATCAGACAGCGAGTATTGTTGCGGCAACATATATGAAGACCAGTGTACAAAACACTTAATCATATATGCTTTCAGTATATAATCCCAACAATCTCCCACTTATACTTAAAGCATAATACCATTGCTTTACCAAAGTATTAAGTGTGTCTATACTGTCAATCACTCCCACTGCATTCACGTCACCTCTTGTCACGATTTCTCGTATGATGTGATTCCACACATCCTATGTGTTTCACCACCTTGTGAGTCTTGGGTTCCTTTGAGTTTGTCATTGCACCAACATGATCACAATTCTATGTGATTTTATTAGGCAAACTCAGAACACACACCTCTAGAGAATAACACCGGAGTTATACTGCTTCTTGCGAAGCTTATGAAGCTGTCAAAAAACTCAGCCTTCATACCGGAATCCGCAACACACTACTGTGTTGAATTCCTATAACTCCTCCTCCAAGGCCAACACATAGTTAGTGGTCGATTTCCTTTCCTTATGATCCTCCTGGATATCTGATGCCATTCAACTCACAAGGCTCATTCACTAACCAATGTGCCTATCCAGAGTTGAACTGATATCTGTTTAACATGCTTAAAGCAGTACAAATATCTAACTTCGTTCATTTACAATAAAGAAAGATAAAAATCTTTCTTGCTATGAACGACACACCACAAAATCAATTTAAGCGACTTGAGATACCTGAACATCCTTTTCTTGTGACCACAGAAGACTTTAATTCAAAAGATGTTCCAAGATCTCATAAGTCCTACTTTTGAAATTGTTCGGATAATCATCCTTTATGCCTGACAATATCTCCACACCGTTTCAGAATGTGAAAATACCATCTACATAATGTGCAAGGAAAACCACGCTTCCGCTAACACATAACTGGTACATGAAACTATCATTCTCGATAAAAATATTGAAATGTCTGTTACATGACCTTGAAGCACCTTTAAGTTCATATTTCAACTTCCTTGGCTTCCAGACATGATGTTTTGCACATAACTTATATGGTTGTTGCATATAGATGTCGTCACCTTTTATCAAGGTACCCGTTTATAAAATACGGATGACATCATCTATCTTCCAGATATTTAGATTCATATGTGCTATTATGGTTAAAAGAATTCGAATGGGTTTAACAGTTGCAACCAGTGAGAAAGTCCTGTTGTGAAACATACCTTACTCACTAACCTAGATATTCGAATATACTAGGTTACCATTCGAGCATTTCTTTCCTTGTATATCAATCAGTTACTTATAGCTGGTAAGCTATTTGGCAATCACTGATCCCGATACACGACCATAACATTTACTGATTCATTTCTGAATCAATGACTTGATGTCATTAAGCCGCATCGTTTGTCTTAACAGCTTCGTTGCACTTTAAGGGATGAATACGATGTTGTTCGTTAAGCTGGGAACAAGTCCAGAGACTGTTTCCACGAACAAGTACCATTAAGCCTGTTAAGGCAACCTCCCACTGCAATGATGCTCCTTTTACGTTGTCAGTTAATGGTGCATAAATTTGTGGTTTACCACCTTACACAGGTGACCGTGCAATTGGTACCATACCTTCCAAGGTATGCTCAATTTGCCACGGGGTATTTCCTGATAGATTTGAATTGTCTTCTCTAAAACGTTAGAGAACAATCTCACATTTGGATTCATGGTTTCATCCTATACAACTTGCTTGTACTTAGGATACACAAAGCAACCAGCTCACAAAGCAGTACTAGCTTAAAACTTTTCTTCTAACCAATCAGTTTCCTATATCAGCTTAACAACCGAATTACCCATCATTGCCCTTTTGACAGAGTCAAGGTCTGCTAGGGTATATGAAACTGATTTAGAAGATACTAGATTAAGCAAACATACAACTGCTTTTGGCACTCTTCCCAAAAACGAAAATTTGGCAAAGCTGGCATAACTTATAAACTTTTAAAGAATCTTATTTCGTTTTACCTACACTATCCCAATCGAGGAATAATAGGTGTAGTTAACTGGGATGCAATCCCTTTGCTCTGCCAGATACTGTAAAACCCCATCACTTAAGATATACCATTATGAATGAACCATAATGTTTTTACGGTCTTGTTTAACTTATTCTCTACCTTAGTCTTGAACGCTCTTGATTAAAGCAAGCGACTAAGACTTGTAGTGAACTAGATAAACATATCCAAATCTTAAATGATTACAGTATCAATGCCTGTTAAGGCAACTGCGGAAGTAGACTCAAACCTACAAACCAGAGCAAACACGAAATAACTTATAGAGATACAATCGCCTATTAAAAGGCCTGGTTACCATCTTATACCTCTAAGTAGTTTTCATAAGTACCATTCTTAGGAATACCTGGATTGGATCCATAATTCCATGAATTACTTAAAACTACTTAGACTGATGTAACCTATCTCTATAGAGATTCTTTAAATTATACCTTAGAACACTTATAGTTTATGTAATCAAGTAATGAAGAGATAATCATCTATAATAGAAAACACTGTTATTCATTCATGATAGATAAATCCATCGAATAACTGATAATCCATTACAATAGATGAAAGATATCTTTATCAAAACCAAAACAACATCTCTTCAGAAACTTGAATTAAAACAGAGTTTTTTAACATAAACTCAAAGTAAAATCTCCATCAGCTGAAGTAGCAACTTCCAGCATCAATCTTGGAGATGGTAATCCCGCCATCTTCAAGCGTTAAGCTTGATTCCCTGCAAAGTGTAGCAAACACGATTAGTGATCTCAGTTTCCAACCGATACTAAACATGTTTCAACAAGCAATGCAAAAGATGACGTACCTTGTCCCTTACTTATCAAACTTGGACAATTTACTTTCCAGTGTCCCTTCTTGCCACACTTGAAACATTTGTCCTTCTTGTTATCTTTCTTTCCTTTGTTCTCTCCTTTACCATTCTTCTTCTTCATGTCATTACGACGCGATTTAGAAGAACTTTTAGCAAGAGATCTGGAATGAACTGATAAGGCAAGACTACTCCCACTGCTTCCTTCATTCCTCTTTTCTTTGACATCACTCTTTCGACTCGGAAGCAAATCAGAGTAATTCACAGAAAAGACTGAAGAAGCTTTTGTTGATACAAGATCCTTTAGCAGACTGTGAACAGTATACTCACTCTTGTTTTTCTCTACAGAAATTCTGAAGTCATCAAATGACTTCGGTAACGTGTTGAGTATCAAGTCAATTTTGACATCATTGTCAATTTGACCACCCATTAATGTGTACTCATCTATGAGCTGGATGAGCGATTCCACATGTTCACGTACCGAACAGTTCTGACCTATTTTCTGTGTTACAATACGCTTGATAAGACTGGATCTAGCATGTCCATCGAGTCCGCCATATGCCACGTCAAGACGTCGCATAATGTCACAAGCAAACCATACATCACTATAATGAGGACGCAGTGCATCTAACATACCAGCCAAGATATACTGTCTGGCCATGCCATTCGACCACATCCACATGTGATACTGTGCACGCTCCTCATCAGAAGATGTATCAGTCGGCGAACTCGGACAGGGAGTTTGCAGAACAAACAAATGTCCAAATGAATCCAAGAGCTTGACACTGTCACTTTTCCATCCAGGAAAACTCGGACCAGTCAAGGAATTGTGTACGATTGAATTAATGAGCGATGCAATAATAGACATATCTGAAAACAAATAAGCAAATTAAAGTAAGCACATACTACGAACAATTGAAACAAATATGCATAGAACCTTTAGATAAAACAATGCAATTTGTTCCCTCCAATTGCCCAAGCTAATTCACCGCAAGCTACTGAAGTAGACGTTTACGGCAAACGCTCGACCAGACCAAAATAGGTCCTTTAATTTCTCTCCGTGCCAAGTATCCGCCGGCAAAAGAAATTAATATTGGAGATCTTTAGACCATGTTCTCCTATCTTCAACAGGGATCTCATGCATGAGTTGTACTCAGGCAACATCTAAGCCAAAGAAACCACAAGTCTAACTCCGAACATTAAAAGGCGATTCGACATACATAATAGACCCATGCATCCTGCCCTTAACATCCTTTGTTATCCCATTTAGATTAATCTTAGAGACCAGTGAAAGTTGTCTCAATGCAAGCTACTGAAGTAGACGTTTGCTCTGAGGCTCCCACTTCTCATATTAAACTAAATGTTTTATTTAGAAACCTCATCGCATTAGAACTAGTAAATTATTTCTAACGCAAGCTACTGAAGTAGATGTTTACGCTTCGAAATGCATTACTTCTAATGAGAGGCCATATTTGTGGAGGTCTAATGATCTTGGTTAGAAAAGAACCAAAATCCAGCTTAGTATTTTAATTCTAAGGCAAAAACTTGCGTTAGGCAGGCCTAAACGGTTTAGGCGGGTTTTATCCTACCCAAATGGGTTCACCCATCCCAAATAGGGTATATTATATGGGTTTGGGCTTGGGTTAATGGATAAAACCCGTCTAAAGAATGGGTTAATGGATAAAACCCGCCTAAATCGTTTAGGCTTGCCTAACCCAAGACCTTCCCTAATTCTAAAGGTTTCATGCGCACACATTATTTTATGTTGCCATAAATTATGTCACACCCAAAATTCCATCATAAATTAATATGATCCCGGAATTTATAAACATAAAATAAATCACATAAGACATGCTCAAAAATTAAATTGCAACATGCTTATAACAGTAAATAATTAAAGCAAATAATCATGCTTCCTATTATTTACTAGTGCGCAAATAATAAATCACATCATTACGAGAATAAATAAATAAACAAATAAATTCTTGTGGCCCCTCAGATGCAATTACAACTGAAAATAATTAAATCTAACTATTACAAGATTTATTTCAATACAGATCTTCAAACTGGGCCTCCGTTGGACTTGAAATCTAATTTGGACTTGCATAAACGGCAACTGGGCTTCAATTAGGGTTTCAGGCCCAAAACAAGTGCCAAACCCTAATTTTCAGGATAGCGGGCCGCCTCCGGGCTGACGGGCCCTAGCAGCAAACCCTAGGGTTTCAGCAAACCCTAGCTGCTACCTACACAGCCTTCAGCCCCCAGCCGCCTTTCCGGCGCCGCCCGCGTCGGAGCACGCCACCAACCTTCGCCGCCGGCCTTCGCCCGCAGCCCAGCCGCGTCCCGATCGCAGTCGCCAGCAACCTGCGCCACCGTGGAGCTTCACGCAGACGCAGCAAACGCAGCAGAGGCTGCGCCGCTTTGCACCACCGCGCGCAGGCAGACCTCGCGCGCGCCTTTCCTGCCAACGACCCCGTCACCTGCCAAATGCCACAACTTCCGACGCTGCTCGTGCCCGCCGGCCCCTGCGTGCATCGCCAACCCCGTCCGTGCTGCCTCCAAGGTTGACAGAGAAGGAAGGTGAAGATGGGGATGCGAACGCAGGCGAAGGTGCGGCCCAGCCGCCGCCCTCGCGTTCAAGGTCAGACCTGGAGGTCGCCGGCCGGACGCGCGCAGCAGTCTGAATGCCTCCCTGGACCACCGTGTTCGCCGAAAAATGCGAGCAGTAGCAGAAGCGAGCCCTAGGGCGCGGCCCAGCCGCTGGCAGAGAGCCTGCCCGCCGCCGCCACCCATCGCCGGACAGAGAGCTCGTCGCCGCCGGCGAGATCTGGTGGTGGGTGAAGGGCTATACCCTAAACATGTCATCTTCTTCGTTCATCGTTCTTCATTTCTCGTTCTTCCAGATCTCAATTTTACAGATTTGAATAAAATAAAAAACAAAAAATAGATCTAGATCTATTACATGATTTCCTATCAAATCTAACCACGGATTTTCTCGTTGTGAAAAACAGATCCAAAAAAACGAGAAGGCCACGAGAACAAAAACATCCACGACAATTTAAATCCATCCATGAACATACATATTTATTTAATCTCAATCTATTCAAGATAGAGCCTAAGAACATGAACCTGGCTCTTATACCAATTGTAGGGTTTGAGTCTACGATGGACAACATGAGTTGCCATTAATAAATTTCTTGCCAAGGATCGTTCTTAGGGTACCAGGAATAAATTTCTATTAGACAAATCATGCGAACCTATGCATGCTCCTACAAAATTAATTGCAGAGGATGGATTAGAGAATACCTGATTTCACCGTTTGATCTACAGATCCAGATCGGAGCCAACAACGATGAAATAGCCTTATATCTGAGATAGAACGCCGGCGATGGACAGTGGTTCCTACAGATCTGATCTTCTGATCTGTTCCCTTGCTCCTTGGAAATCTGGTGAGGATTATCTACCAAGTTGAATCCGAGATCCGGAGAAATCGATCAAGTTTCTCCCACAGATAGGCGCCGCCGTTCTCTCTCAATTTCAATATACTGAAAACCCTATTTATCACAACTTAATGATCTGATAGAGAGAAGGCCTATATATAGTGTTAGGGTTTTGAGAAACCCTAACCCTAATGGGCTATGAGCAGTTAATGGGCCAGACCAGGGACCAGATGCAAATAATAAAGTGGGCCCTCTTTATTAATTAATCCTTCCTTGTTCAACCCAGAACATAATTAATTAATAAAATATTGTTTTAACCTTCACCACGGTAACAATGCTGACTCGCCCCTTTATTACCACGTTATTAGGAACGGGTTGCACCAAACTAACATGATCCACATATTTAAGGTTTTAGACATTCATTAATTAATTTGGCTTATGACAATCAGCCATAATTAATTAATCTCTTATTTCCTGAGTAATGCCACTCACTCCTTTTCACTTATGCCTGAATTAAATAATTCAACCTGTAGGGTTTGGCATAATGAACCTTGTGAGCTCCTCAGGGAATGTCACCATCCTGAAACGGATATGCTTACCTAAACGTCCAGACTAAGCAGGCCACACACAAATTGCCAACACCCAAAATACGGGTATAAGAGTACATGCAAGACTCGCCACCATGGTAAATCAAAGTGCGGTCAATCTATGTGTGCCCCTTATCCTTCAGTTAGGTTTAAGATCATAGGAACTATGTTAGGGATCTGGCTCATTCATATGTCAATGAGAATGGCACATCCCACTGTTGATCCCATCAATACATAACCATGTACCGACACATCAAGTAGTTAGGATAAGCCCACTTATGAACCGATGTGCCGCAGCTTAGACCGACAGCCTATCCAGGGACCGTCTCAGCTGTGATACTGTTTATATCTCGCTAGGTCAAATGATTCATAGGATCCTCTGTGATCTCCTACACAACATATGATCATCCCTATAGGCGAGATAATAGGATATTATGGTTCGTTGTATGTTTGTTTCATCAGACAACGAGCATTGTTGCGGCAACATATATGAAGACCAGTGTACAAAACACTTAATAATATATGCTTTCAGTATATAATCCCAACAAGTGCTTCTCTATCGGGACCTCTATGTTGATCGACATCAAGCATGTCGATTGATTCAGAGGTCGATCCTCGAACAATTTAAAAAAAAAAAAATAAACATAAAGAAACAAAAATCAAAATAAAGGAAATTTAAATAATTCAAGAAAAGGTTTGGTTACCTCCCAACAAGTGCTTAGTTAATGTCTAAGCTCGATGGTACCTCAATTTCTCAAGTCCATAGAGGATGGGTGCAGACTCGCCTTCCTCGAGCATCAACCATGTAGACCAATCGATCTTGAATGACAACAGTGAGCTCGGGGTGAGATGGTGCAATTGGAAATATAGCCATTCCATTCCCTCGCTCCCATTCCGTGGCAGTTCGGTCTTCTCTTTCTTCCTCGGATTTCTCCACATCATCTTCTGAATCTTCAATGAAGGTGATCGGTTGCACTCGAATTGCTGTCGGCTTTTGTCGAGTGTGAATGTAATCTTCTCATCATTTGCTCGAAGTGTGATTTCTCTTCATTGGCAGTCAATCAGTGCGGCACTTGTGTCCAAGAACTCTCATCTCAAGATCAGGGGCATGATGCAATCTTTCTTCTTATCTAAAACTACAAAATCTGTGGGAAAGATTAGATGACCCACACGAATGAGAACATCATCAAGTATACCTTTGGGGCGAGACACAGATCAGTCTTCCATATGCAGTGTGATTGTAGTTGGCCTCATTTCACCGATATTGAGGCGCCTATAGATAGAGTAGGTCATCAGATTGATGTTGGCACCAGTGTCGCACAACCCCTTTTGGAACTCCACCCCCCCAATCTCGACTGGAATTGAGAAGCTCCCTGGATCACTCCTCGTGATTGGAATCTGCTTCTAAAGTAATAGGATGCACTGCTCATGAATCTTCACACTTGAATTTTCCACAAAATGCTTCTTCTTGCTCATCAGCTTGTGAAGATACTTCATGTACCCCAGGATCTCTCTCAAGGCCTTGATCAATGGTAAGTTGATACTTAACTTCTTCAAATTCTCCACAAACCTCAAGAACTTGGAATCCTCTTTTTGCTTGGCAAACCGTTGAAGAAAGGGAATCGGAGGTGCTAGAGCAGTTTTTGGAAGTTGAATTGTTGAGTTGGGGAGACTTCTGTGTCGATTGGGCTGAAGATGTATCGACCATGCCTCTGTGTCGATTGAAAGAGGGTGTTTTGGTCAACACACTCGTAAAATTCATGTCGATTGATTCTTCTTCATCACTCGACATGCCTGTTTCCTCCTATTATTTGTGTTGATCGACACCAAGTGTGTCTGTCAAAACAGAGGGCATTCCAGTGGGAATTTCCTCCTCTTCTCCCCGAAACTCGTTTTGGGGCATCCTCGGACCCTGGTAGCTCATTCCAGACCTCAACTTGATTGTTTTGCACTCCATCTCCCCCTTGAGCTTTTCAATCTCCTTCTTGATGGTACCATCGTCCTTCTTCTCCACTGCCCTCACTTGAGGTCTCCTTGGATTGGCCCATTGTTGAGTATGCAAGGCCATCTTCTTAAACAGCTTGAGGGCTTTTTAAGGTGACTTGCTCATCAAAGAACCTCCGGCTGCATTGTCCACCGACTCTTGAGTTCTTTCATTTATCCCTTGTCGAAGATATAGGCCTGCTCCTTAGTGTCGACTCCATGGCCAGGACAACTCCTTAACAGCTCATTGAACCTGCTCATGCCTCAAACAAGGACTCATCCATCTTTTGGTGGAACTGCAGGATCTCCATCTTCTTCTGAATGATCACCGAAAGTGGAAAGAAAATAGCAAGGAACTTTGCTCGGATATCAGCCCAAGTGCGGATGCTGCTGCAATTAAGTGATGTAAACCAAGTCCTAGTCTAGTCCCGAAGTGAGAAAGGAAACAGGCGTAGACGTATCACATCCTGGGTCACTCAATCATGCTTGATAGTCTCACACACCTCCACAAACATTCGAAGGAGTGTGTATGGATCATCTACTGCTCGACCACCAAATTGGTTGTGTTGAACCATCTGAATCAGACTGGTTTTGAGTTCAAAGTTATTGGCATTAATACTAGTAACTAATCCCTTATTACCGGGTTGCGGCCTATAACTCATTGCCATGGCATTTGGATCCTCATCATTGGATTCCTCTAGGCGCCGCCTTTCATGTTCTCGTTCTCTTTGTCTCCTTGTAGCCTCGGCTCTCTCTGCTTGATCACTTCTTTCATCTGGTTGACCTCTTGGACTAGAAGAATGGCACCCCTTGTTGTGATTTGAGTATTAGGTTCCTCCAAGGGTGGCATATCTGGATCGTCTTCTTCGTGCTAATTATGCAGTTGTTTTATGTTTCTGTTTGTGTCTCCCTTTTCTTTGCTTTTCCTTCCCCGGACTGTGGCCTCGATTTCTGGGTCGAAATATTTGAGTGGTTTGATGGGTTTTGTATACTGAAAGCATTTATTATAATGAGTATACGACGGTTTATTTCTCCTATCTGTTAACAATCTTACATGTATGAACAATGGTATCCTCTTGCCTCACCGATAGGGATGATCATACGGCGTGTTGTAGATCACAGAAGACATTATGATCACTTGACCTAGTGAGTCATAAACCTGATCACAGCCGAGACAACGTATGAGGATATGTCTGTCCGGATGGCTGCGGCATTATCGGAATAAGTAATCTGTCTTGGTTACTTGACATGCTGGTACGCAGGGGTGGCGTATTGACGGACCGTAGTGAGATGTATTCGTCTGTTTGACATCAGCGAATACAAGATCACATTATATTGACTGAGTCCAAACCCTAGCGAAGGTTCAGGGGTTTGCACGGGTTGACTGTTGCTTTGACTTGCCATGGTGGAGAGCCTGAGTAACGTGCTCGTATATCCGCATCTTGGGTAACAGCAGTTCGTGTAGTACCGCCTGAGACTGGGTTTAGGTAACCATATCCGAGTAATAGTATGGGGACATTCCTTGAGGAGCTCAATAACATTCATCGTGCCAAAGTCCTGCAGGCTGATTAAGTTCAGGCACGATTGATAAGGTTTGAGTGGTACTACTCAGGAATAATAAGATATTAATTAATTGTAGTTAGAGCTTGTCAGAGGCTCCGATTAATTAATGAATGTCCGGTAACCTTAAATAAGGGGATTCTCAATTAATGCAACCCGTTCTCATAACGTGGTAATAAAGGGGTAGGTCAGTATTAATTCTGTAGTGAAAAAGAATTAATATTAATTAATTAATTGCATCCTGGGTTGTGGACATGGGATTTAATTAATTTATAGGCCCACTTTATTATTTGCATTAGGTCCCAGGTCTGGCCCAAGGAAAGTGTGCTGAATTGAGCCCAGTAGCCCATTAGGGTTTACAACCCTAGGTCTATAACACAGTTGAAACACACTAAACCTAGGAGAGAGAGAGAGGGGCGCCAATCCTGTATCAAAGGGAGGAGAATTTCGATTCTAGTCCTGCTCAAACCACAGATCTACGGAGTCCTCACCAGTAGTAGATATGAATAGCACCGGGATACAGATATGAAGATCTAAACTGGAGAACAACATATTTCTTTCTTCCCTCTTATTTTTTCGATTTTATTTAAGAAATTAGAGTTCTAATTTCTATTTCCGCAGATAAAATCGGATTGCGTGGTTGAATTCAAGTTGGAATTTCAAACGCAAAAGATCGGTTTAGACTCGACGGAATAACGGTAATTCCTCAATCCACATTTCTGGTAATTAAATTCATAGGAGCATGCTAGGGTTTATCTCGTATTTAATTATGCACAATATCCATAAATCGATCCGGTTTAGTTTGGTTTTGGTGATTCGGTTCACGGGAAAACCCTACAATTGGTATTAGAGCCAAGTTCTTGTTTTATGGCTCTTTTGTGCATAATTGAATTCAGTATGCATGTATGGATTTACTGTTTTGTGGATGTTGATTTTTGTTCCTCGTGGCAACCCGTATAATTCAGCCCGCGGTGGTTTATCCGTGTAGGGCTGAATTAATTTTGTAAAATTATGAGAAAATCCGTGATTAGTGTAGATTTGAAAATTTGTAATAGAATAGATTATTCTATAATTTTATTTTTCAAAATCTGTAATTGGATGGGTCGAGGATGAAGAACGAAGACATAGCCAACGCAGGGCCGGCGGAGGACACGACGGGCGACGGCGGCGGCGTGGCAGGCGCTCGGGCAGCAGCCACGGCGTGCGGCCTGCGCGCACACGAGGGACGGAGGGCTGCACGCGGCGGCGGTCCGACGGCGCACGGCGGTGGTCGTCCCGTCGCGGTAGCTTGTGGTTTTGGTGGTTTGTGCAATCCTGTGTAAACCCTAGTCTTTGCATTAGGGTTAGGGCAAATCATCAGATCACAAAGGCCTAAATCCCAAAAGATTTGGTGAATCAAGATTTGGAGGCTCTGGAAGATTTGAATAGATTTGGACTTATCCAAATAGATTCAAAATTCAAATTGTAATAGATAGAATTTATTTTTTCTATTTTTGTGGGGCCACGAGGAATTTTTGTTTGCCTTAATTGTCCTCGTATGATATGTGATTTATTATGTGCGCAATTAAGCATGTGTAGATAATGGGAAAAACACAATTTATCGTTTTTATTATTTACAGCTTTCAAGCATGCTTGTGTGATTAATTTCTTTTGTTGGATTATATTTTGGGAATTTTTGGGCTTGTTTAATTACGTGCAAAAATTTGGAAAATATAATAACAAAGAAATTATATGTGCACATTTAAGAAACCTTTTAAAAGAAAAATATTAAGCAGATTTTTTAATTAAAATCAGTAGACCTCCACAAAGCGGTCCTAGGCTGTAAGTGTATCTCTCGTTCTAGTAAACGTCTACGAGTGTAGCTTGCTAGTTCCTAGAGGTGCATGGGTACGGTTGTTGGGATTTCTAGACAAACAATTTAAATCATGTGAATAGTGGGAGGGTTTTGCGTAAACGTCTACGAGTGTAGCTTGCGTAGATCTCTTTCACAAGTATTCTAGGATTGATTTAAATTATAGATAACAAAAGCTTTAAGGGCTGTGCGGTATTGTTACGTGCCATGCTAAACTGTCTCTTTTGGCCGAAGTTAAATTTGTGGTTAATTGCTTAGAAGCATCTTAGAATATAATGCAAGAATTGCATCCCTGTTCTTGATAGATGGTTTGGTCTAAGGTTTTCACTAATTATTAATTTCTAGTGTCAAAAACATCCTGACATGGTAGTGAAATTAAATGGATTGGGGCTTAAAATCCACAGTTCTGGTTACGTGCCATGCTAAACTGTCTCTTTTGGCTGGAGTTAAATTTGTGGTTAATTGCTTAGAAGCATCTTAGAATATAATGCAAGAATTGCATCCCTGTTCTTAAGAGATGGCTTGGTCTAAGGTTTTCACTAATTATTAATTTCTAGTGTCAAAAGCTTCCTGACATGGTAGTGAAATTAAATGGATTGGGGCTTAAAACCCGCAGTTCTGGTTGAGGGTGACATCGTAAACGTCTACGAGTGTAGCTTGCGGTGGGAAGTCTTGGGCAATTAGTGAAAACATCTGTATTTGATTTATTAAAAGGTTTTCAATGCATTTGTTTTCGAAGATCTACATGTATGTTCTTATTTAAGATTTTTATTGTTTTGGATATGTCTATGTCTAGTGTCATCAATATTCTCGCACAAAATTCTCTAACTGGTCCAACTTCCTAGAATGGAAACGCAACCTTGAATACATCCTGATTGCAAAAGAACACATGTTTGTTCTACAAGTACTTTGTCCTATAAGTGCCCACTACTGAATCCTCGCAAGAGGAAGTAGACTATTACAATGAGTGAGAGAGCATGTAGTTTCCATGACTCACCTCAGGGATGAGCTAACTGTGCACAGTGGAGGTATCGACGCTGAGGCTAAGGTCGATATCATACTGAACTCTCTACCCAAATCCTTTGAGAGTTTCAGACTGATTGTTGTCATGAAAAAGAAGGAGTATACTCTTAACGAGTTGCTCAATGACTTGATGGCAGCGGAATCGGTTATGAATCCTTAGAAGGTTGCCTTAGCTACTTCTGGTAATCACTTTACTGTATCGAAAGGTATAAAGCCGAAAAGAGCGATTAAGAAGAAGGCTATAAAGGAAACTGCGAAGGACGTGGGAGCTGTTAATAAGCCTATGGCGGAAACTTCGAGGGGCAAATGTTTTCAGGTGTGGTAAGAAAGGACATTGGAGGAAAGATTGTCAGGCCCACAAGGCTAGACAAGGTATGCCGTTTGCATGTATAATTGAAGCATGATTAGAGTGCGGCGTTGCTCTTCCAAGAGCTGTAAGCGCTGACTTGTTGATCATGTTGTTATACTTTGTTGGGGACCGTGCCGACAAGGCTGGTGAGTGATGGCAAGAAGATACCAAGCTCGATGAAGGCAACGTTTTATGATGGAGCTTCATGGAGTTTTCTTTTCTTTATGTTTAGCTAAACTAAGTACGTTTAAGAGTTTTTTTATTTTGTGGGCCATGGTTTATCGGCAGGACAAAATTTATCAACTTTTATGGATATTTGTTATTTATGATTTCAGTCATTGGTGATAACAATCATAAGATGTTGATTCACACTCTTTATGTTACTTCGATCAAACATGTCCTTAAGTATTGCATGTAATTCATCCGTAATTGATAATCCTAGAAAGAGAAAAATTACTTCTTCTGATGAGGATCTTACATATCTCTGGCACTTGAGACTAGGTCACATCAGCTTGAAGCGGATTCATAGACTTGCAGATGACGGTACATTAGACTTAGTCCGGGCTGTACCTTATCAAGTCTGCGAATCCTGCATCGAGGGCAAGATGTCAACTAGGCCTTTCAAGGCTAGTTAGTCTCGAGCAGAGGAAATGTTGGAATTGATCAATTCTGACTTATGTGGGCCGATGTCCACGCAGGCTCGTGGAGGGTACCAGTACTTCGTCACTTTCATTGACGATTACTCAAGGTACGAATACGTTTACTTGCTTCTCTACAAGTCTGAATGCTTTGAGAAATTCAAAGAGTTCAAGGCTGAGGTAGAAAAGAAGGTCGGGAAAACTATCAAGTCGCTGCGATCTGTCCGCGGTGGCGAATACCTCGGTAACGAGTTCCTGCAGTATTTGTTAGAAAATGGGATTACATCCCAGTGGACTGCACCGGGTACTCCCCAGCAAAACGGTGTAGCTGAAAGAAGAAATAGGACTCTTCTAGAGATGGTAATATCAATGATGAGTTATGCAAACTTACCAATTTCGTTTTGGGGCTACGCATTGGAGACAGCAGCTTACGTGCTTAATGTGTTGACTTCTAAATCAGTTCTTAAGACGCCTTCTGAGCTCTTCCTTGATTGCAAACCTAGTTTGTGCAAGTTTAGAGTATGGGGCTATCCGACACACGTACTGTCGAAGGAACCTGATAAGTTAGAAAGCAGGTCAAAAGTAATGATGTTCATAGGGTATCCCAGGCAAAAGAAAGGTGGTTACTTTTACTGTCCTGAGAGTCAGAGAGTCATTGTTAGCACCAATGCTAGATTCTTGGAGGACGAGTATGTGAGTAATCACAAGTCAAAGAGTGATATCGTTCTTCAAGAAATTGAGAACGAGAATGCAATTCCAAGGGAAGGGGACCGTGTAGATAAGGGTGCACCTGTGAGAGGCACAGCACCACAGACACGTTCTTGAGTGCAAGGTGCAGGACCACAAGTTACTGCACCTACTGCTGACACGGCACCGATGCCTCGTTTTAGTGGGAGAGCTATTTTCCAGCCGGAAAGTTACATGTTCGTGGGTGAGTCTTCGGACTTGAGCCCGGAAGATGGACATGAGGACTCTGACCCACTGACTTACGAAGAGGCAGTGCAGGACAAGGATGTTGCCAAATGGTGTGTCGCCATGGATTCTGAAATTGAATCCATAACTGCTATGGATGTGTACCAGAAAATTGATTTGCCGGATGGCTTTAGGGCCATAGGGTGAAAATGGGTATACAAGAGAAAGAAAGGGGCGTATGGAAATATCACGACTTTTAAAGCCAGGCTGGTGGCAAAGGGTTATAGTCAGAAAGAGGGCATTGACTATGATGAAACCTTTTCACCCGTAGCCATGCTCAAATCCATCCGAATACTCCTTGCCATAGCTGCACATATGGACCTCGAGATCTAGCAGATGGATGTCAAAACCACTTTTCTAAACGGTTACCTTGAAGAAGGTAGGGACATCTATATGTAGCAACCTGAGGGTTACATAAGCAAGGGCGAAGAACATCTTGTCTGGAAGCTTAGGAAGTCCTTGTATGGACTTAAGCAATCTTCAAGGTCGTGGAACTTACGTTTCAACGATGTGATTAAATCCTATGGATTTGCACAATTAGAAAACAAAAGTTGTGTTTACCGACTTTGTGTCAGTGGGAGCGTGGTCTTCCTTGCACTATATGTTGATGACATACTCCTATTTGGAAACAACGAGGGAGTGATGTTGGAAATCAAGGCTTGGTTATACGAACAGTTCCAAATAAAGGATCTGGGAGAAGCTGGCTACATTCTTGGTATTCAGGTCTTACGAGATCATAAGAGAATAATGTTGAGCTTATCCCAAGCATCCTATTTGGATACTGTGATAGCCCGGTTCAGCATGTTGTTGGAAGTGTATACATAAAAGCATTATGATTGGTATATTAGGAAACGTTATGTTTGATATACTCGTAATCATTAATGACTTGCAATAAAAAACTCCTGTCTGAATTAACAATCATACGATGCGAACAAACACATCCAGTTATCTCGTCGATAGGGAGATCATACAGTGTGTAAGAGATCATAGAAGATGGTATAGATCGTTCGACCTAGCGAGATATAAACAGTTATCACAGCTGAGACAGTTTCTGGTTTGGCTGTCGGTTTAGGCTGCGGCACACAAGTCCATAAGTGGTTTATCTTGACTGCTTTGTGTGACCGGTACATCTCAATGTATTGATAGGATCAACAGTGAGATGAACCATTCTACTTGACATATGAATGAGTGAAGATCTCGGTAACTTGGTCGGATCTAAAGTCTATTGAAAGCTGAGGGGCACACATGGGTTGACTGTCACTTTGACTTGCTGTGGTGGAGAGTCTTACATGTACTCGTATATCTGCATCTTGGGTGATGGCAGCTTGTGTGGAGTTTCCTCAGGCTGGATTTAGATAACCATATCTGTTTCAGGATGGTGACATTCCCTGGGAAGCTCACGAGGTTCGTTATGCTAAGTCTTGCAGGCTGAATCATTGATTCAAGCATAAGCGATAAGGGTTGAGTTGTACTACTCAGGAATAATAATAGATTAATTAATTACAGCTAATAATCATACGCTGAATTAATTAATGAATGTCTGAAACCTTAAATATGGGGATTAACCAAGTCAATGCAACTCGTTCTTAATAACGTGGTAATAAAGGGGTAGGTCAGCATTAATTCTCTGGTGGCATGAATTAATGTTTATTAATTAATTATGTTCTGGGTTGAACATGGAATTAATTAATAGGAGGCCTACTTTATTATTTGCATTTGATCCCTGGTCTGGCCCAACAGTGCTCAAAGCCCATTAGGGTTTATTAAACCCTAATAGCCCATTCTCAGATATATATAAATAGATGAATCTCTCATTTTCCCATATATATAAGTTTTGTGTTTCAAATCAGAAACCCTAGAGAGATTGTGAGAGAGTGGGCGGCTGTAGATTCGGTAGCGTATCCTCACCAGATTTTTGGATCGAGCAAGGGAACAGATCAGAAGATCAGATCTGTAGGAACACCATCACTTTGATCGATTCCAGATCCAGATCTGCACCATCTTCATTGCCATCATCGATCTAGATCTGTAGATCAGTCCTTGGAGTCTCAGGTATTCATTTGAATCTACGAATTAAATTAAATAGGTGCATGCATAGGGCATTCACTGTTTGTCATGACATTTATTTTGATATCCATAAATCGATTCTGGAGTTTTAATAAATGGCGATTCATGTCGCCTATTGTAGACTCAGTTCCTACAATTGGTATCAGAGCGAGGTTCGTATTTTATGGCTCTGTCGGAAAGTAAATTTGACAAACAGTTTATGCATGTTATTTAATTTATCGTGGATGAATTAAACTGTCGTGAATGTTATTGTTCTCGTGGCCCCTCTATGTTTTTGTTTTGTTTTTTTTTTTGGTTTTAAATCGCGAGAAAATCCGCGATTAGATTGATAGGAAAATATGTAATAGATTAGATCTGTTATTTTATTTTATTCAATCTATTAACCGAAACAAGAAAGAGAACAAGGACAGCTACTAGACAGTTCCAGCAACTTGACAGCCACCCACCGGAGGCAGCGGCGCCAGCGGTGGAGAGCGGTGGCGTCTGTGGCGAAGGCGGCGGCGCGCAGAAAACCTTAGAGTTTTGCTGCGCTCGGCTAGGCCGCCTCTCACGGTATGCGCGCGTCTCTCCGGGATCTATCAGTGTTGTCAGGCGTCGCAGGCGAACTCAAGGGGGCGGCAGACGTCGGCTCTATTTTAGGACGACGGCAAGCATGAAGGTCGCGGCGGCGCGCAGCAAGGTTGTGCTGCACGCGGCTGGGCCGCGCCTTCGCCGGTGTTCGCTCCATGCCGAGCTCTCTTCTCCCTGTTGTCACTTGCAGCGAGGACGTTGATGGAGGTGGACAACGCTGCGTGCCCTGCGCGGCAGTTCGCGATTCAGCAGCAGACATCGCGATAGCTGCTGGGCAGCCGTGAACAGCTTCGACCGGCGCTGGTTCTCCGACCGTTGGCGTCGTGCGAGGATTGCCGTCGTGGTGGGTGGCGGGTCTACGGTGCTCCAAGCATCCGGCAGCGCGGCTGTAGCAGTCAGGGGCGGCGACTAGGGTTTTTGCAACCCTATGGGCCTGAAACCCTAATTTCTGGCCCAAACTGCTGTATTATTTTTCCAAGCCCAAGATTGCAGATTTCAAATTAAAGAGTGGGAGCCCAGTTTGAAGATCTGTATTAAATTAAATCATGGTAATAGATAGATTTAATTTTATTTCCCATGTAATTGCATCAAGGGGCAATGAGAAATTTATTTGTTTATTTAATTATTTTCTCGTATGATGTGATTTATTATGTGCGCACTAGTATATAATAGGAAAGCATGCTAGTGCTTTTATTCTTTATTTTTAAAGCATGTTGTAGATAATAGGAAAGCATGTTATTGCTTTATTATTTACTGTTCAAAGCATGCTTTATGTGATTTATTTTATGTATTAAATTATGTCTATAAATTCCGGAATCATATTGGGAAATATGATGGAATTTTAGATGTGACACAATTTATGGATCATAAAATAATCTGTGCGCATAAGAACCTTTTGAAAGAAAAAGACTAAGCAAGATTTTTTAATTAAAATCAACAAGACCTCCACAATGCGGTCTCTTATTAGAAGTGGGCAGTGAAGTGAGTAGACGTCTACACGACCGTAGCCTGCTTGCTTTATTTGTTTATAAGTTCTAATAGATGAGATTTCTAAATAAAACATTTAAACATGTGAGAAGTGGACAGTGAAGTGAGTAGACGTCTACACGACCATAGCCTGCTTACTTTATTTGTTCATAAGTTCTCTAGAATTTTTTTAAATGAGATAACAAAGGGTGTAAGAGGCATTCGTCATGGGTCTCGTACGTATGACAAATCGTCCTTTTAACATCCGGAGTTAGAATTGTGGTCAAATGCTTAGATGTTGCCTGAGTACTAACTCATGAATGATGTCCCTGCTCAGATAGGTTGAACATGGTCTTAGTTTTATCTTCGATTATTAATTTCATTTGCCGACGAATACCTAACATGGTTTGAAATTAAAGACTGGAACTTCAAAGAGCAGTCTGGTTAGGTGGTCTGCTGTAAACGTCTTCGAAATGAGCTTGTAGTAGATGCACCTAGGCAATTGGAGGAAACAATTGTATTGGTTTATCAAAAGGTTACAATGCATATTTGTTTCAATGTTCTGCATGTATGTACTTACTTTAATCAATTATTGTTTTCAGATGTCTATGAATAATGTCATAAATATCTTGGCACAAAATCAATTAACTGGTCCGAATTTCCTGGAATGGAAGCGCAACTTGGATTATATCCTAGTTGCAGAGGAACATAAATATGTTCTTAACACTCCGTGTCCAGCTATTCCTACTGCTGAGTCAACTGATGTGGAGCGGAACCTCTATGACAAGTGGGTCAAGTCTAATAATGTGGTCAAGTGCTAGATGACGACCATGATGTCTAAGGTGCTCCAACAAAAACATCAGCACTATGACAAAGCAGCTGAGATTATGGATAGTCTTACAGTTACTTATGGGGAATCGGATAGAGCTGTCAGATTTAAACTCATGAGGGAAATCGTGAGTTGTAAAATGACTGATGGTAGCTCAGTGAGGGAGCACGTTGTTTCCATGACTCATCTCATGGATGAACTGACGTTGCATGGAGGAGGTATTGACGGGGAAGCCCATGTCGATATCATACTCAACTCACTTCCAAAGTTTTTTGAGAACTTTAGGCTGAATGTTGTCATGAGTAAAAGGGAGTATACTCTTAATGAGTTACTTAGTGATCTCATGGCGGCTGAATCAGTCATGCAACCTAAAAAGGCAGTCTTGGTTTCTTCTGGTAGTCGCCCTGCTTCATCGAACGGTGCTAAAGGGGTGATTGGAAAGAAATTCAAGAAGACAGCCTTTGGAAGCAAAAGTTCTGGGAAAAAGAAGATTATGACACCGGGGAAGAAGGGCAAGTGTTTCCGTTGTGGAAAAACTGGTCACTGGAAGAAGGATTGTCTGACCAAGCGGGTTGGATAAGGTACGTCATTAGCAATTGTAATGGAAACATGTTTAGCATCTGTTTCTACCCATTCGTGGGTAGTGGATACTGGAGCTACTGATCATGTTTGTTACACTTTGCAGGGATTCAGGTCGACAAGGCAGCTGAATGATGACGAGGTGACGATCTCCATGGGTAATGCTACTCGTGTGTCTGCAGTAGCAGTTGAAGATGTTACATTATGCTTTCAAGACAATGTTTTGATTTAAAGAGATATTTTGTATGTGTCGGATTTTCGGCGGAACCTTATTTCTGTTTCCTGTTTAATTAATGATGGATTTTCAGTAATTTTTGATAGTCATGTTACTATCAATGGCAACAAGGATACAGAAAGACTCTCTTTATATCATAACTTGTTTGCATAAATCTTCCGTGAATGCTGCATATAACTCATTTAATCATAAAGAAGAGAAAGTTTTCATCTTCTGATGAGGATCTTACATATCTATGGCATCTGAGACTAGGTCACATCAGTCTAAAGAGGATCAAGAGACTCATGGATGATGGAACACTGGATTCAATCCAGGTAGTTCCACATCGAGTTTGTGAATCCTGTATAGAGGGAAAGATGACGACCAGGGCTTTCAAGGCAAGTCAGTCTCGAGCAAGTGATGTGTTGGAACTGATCCACTCTGATTTATGTGGACCTATGTCCATGCAAGCTCGTGGAGGATTTAAGTATTTCGTCACTTTTATTGACGATTACTCGAGATACGGGTATGTTTACTTACTTCACTATAAGTCTGAATGCTTTGAGAAATTCAAGGAATTCAAGGCGGAAGTAGAGAAGAAGTTAAACAAGACCGTTAAGTCATTACGATCTGATCGTGGTGGTGAGTATCACAGTGACGAGTTCTTGCAGTTTTTATCAGAGCATGGGATTACATCCCAATGGACCGCACCAGACACTCCTCAGCAGAATGGTGTGGCGGAAAGAAGAAATAGGACTCTTCTTGAAATGGTTAGATCTATGATGAGTTATGCGAACTTGCCTGTTTCGTTTTGGGGCCACGCGATACCAACAACGGCGTATCTGCTGAACCTGGTACCTTCTAAGTCAGTTCCTAAAACACCCTCGGAACTCTTGCATGGGCGAAAGCCCAGTGTGTCAAAGATAAGAGTGTGGGGTTGTCCGGCATATGTTTTGTCGAAGGAACCTGATAAGTTAGAAGGCAGGTCCAAGCTAATGCTGTTTGTGGGATACCCCAGACAAACGAAGGGTGATTATTTCTACTGTCGTGAGGATCAGAAGATCGTTGTTAGCACCAACGCAAGATTCTTAGAGGACGAGTTTGTGAAAAACCACAAATCCAAAAGTGATATCATTCTCCAAGAAATTGGAGATGATGATGCGCTTTCATTGGGAAAACCCCGTGGCAGATTGAGTATACCTCTCGAAGGTATGGAACCAATTGCACGGTCGCCAGTGCAAGGATTTGATCCACAAGTACTGCACCAACTGCTGACGCAGTACTAGTGCTCCGTCGTAGTGGGATGGTACCTCACCAACCCGAGCAGTATATGTTCGTGGGAGAGTCTTCGGACTTGATCCCGGAAGACGGACTAGATGATACCTACCCATGGACATATGACGAAGCAGTAAATGACAAAGATGCTGAAAGATGGCATAAAGCCATGGATTCAGAAATTGAATCAATTACCTCTATGGATGTATACCAGAAGTCTGCGCTACCAGATGGCTTTCGGGCCATAGGTTGCAAATGGGTATACAAACGGAAGAAAGGTTCGAAAGGAGAGATATCGACTTTTAAAGCCAGGTTGGTGGCAAAGGGTTATAGTCAAAAGGAGGGCATTGACTATGACGAGACCTTCTCACCGGTAGCCATGCTCAAATCCATTCGAATTCTTCTATCCATAGCAGCACACATGGACCTAGAAATCTGGCAGATGGATGTCAAAACCGTGTTTTTAAATGGGTACCTTGAGGAAGGTCGTGACATCTACATGCAGCAGCCAGAGGGTTATGTGAAGGATGGTGAAGAGCATCTTGTCTGGAAGCTAAAGAAGTCCTTATATGGACTTAAACAAGCTTCACGGTCATGGAACAAACATTTCGATGATGTGATTAAATCCTATGGATTTTGACAGTGCGAAACCGAAAGTTGTGTGTACAGATTATACGTCAGCAGAAGCGTGGTATTCCTTGCACTTTATGTAGATGACATTCTTCTATTCGGCAACGATGTGAAGGTGTTGTCAGACATAAAGATATGGTTATCCGAACAGTTTCAAATGAAGGACCTAGGAGACACTGGATACATCCTTGGGATTAAAGTCTTGCGTGATCGCAAGAAGAGGATGTTAAGCTTGTCTCAGGCCGCTTATATTGATACTGTAATTGCTCGTTTTAGCATGCAAAACGCCAAGAAAGGGTTGCTACCTTTCAAACATGGTGTTCCTCTGTCTAAGGCACAATTCCCTACAACAGAAGAGGAGAAGGATGAGATGGCTAAAGTACCATATGCTTCGGCAGTGGGAAGTCTCATGTATGCGATGCTATGTACGAGGCCATATATCTGTTATGTCGCGGGCATGGTGGCCAGATATCAGTCTAACCCTGGACAGGCGCACTGGACTGCTGTCAAACATATTCTCAAGTATCTGAAAAGAACTCGAGACTATTGTCTTGTTTATCAGTGTGAAAATTTGTGCCCTGTGGGTTATACGGATTCGGATTTCCAGGTGGATCAGGATGAGAAGAGATCGACCTCGGGCTATGTGTTCACCTTGGGAGGTGGAGCTGTATCATGGAGGAGTGCGAAACAGAAATGTATCGCAGACTCCACCATGGAAGCTGAGTATGTGGCAGCTTCAGAAGCTTCTAAAGAAGCAGTATGGCTCCGGAACTACCTCCAAGAGTTAGATATTGTTCTGAATTTGCCCAAGACCATCACGATATATTGTGATAATGCTGGTGCAGTAGCAAACTCTAAGGAACCAAGAACTCACAAGGCGTCAAAGCACATAGAGAGAAAGTACCACATCATACGAGAAATCGTAGCGAGGGGCGATGTGCAAATAGAGAAGATTGACACGAAGGATAATCTAGTAGATCCATTTACAAAGGGCTTACCACAGAAGGAATACGAGGGTAACGTTGGTAGCCTAGGACTGAGGTAGATGCCGGCCACCTGGTGACCAAATGTAATAGCTAGATTAGAATAGACACATGTTATACTCTGGAAAGTAATGGTATAAAGCTTTGAGTATAAGTGGGAGATTGTTGGAATTGTATACATAAAACCATTATGATTGGTATATTAGGAAACGTTATGTTTGATATACTGGTAATCATTAATGACTTGCAATAAACAACTCCTGTCTGAATTAACAATCATACTATGCGAACAAACACATCCAATTATCTCGTCGATAGGGAGATCATACGGTGTGTTAGAGATCACAGAAGATCGTATAGATCGTTCGACCTAGCGAGATATAAACAGTTATCACAGCTGAGATAGTTTCTGGTTTGGCTGTCGGTTTAGGCTGCGGCACACAAGTCCATAAGTGGTTTATCTTGACTGCTTGTGTGACCGGTACATCTCAATGTATTGATAGGATCAACAGTGAGATGAACCATTCTACTTGACATATGAATGAGTAAAGATCTCGGTAACTTGGTCGGATCTAAAGTCTATTGAAAGCTGAGGGGCACACATGGGTTGACTGTCACTTTGACTTGCTGTGGTGGAGAGTCTTACATGTACTCGTATATCTGCATCTTGGGTGTTGGCAGCTTGTGTGGGGTTTCCTCAGGCTGGATTTAGATAACCATATCCGTTTCAGGATGGTGACATTCCCTGGGAAGCTCACGAGGTTCGTTATGCTAAGTCCTGCAGGCTGAATCATTGATTCAAGCATAAGCGATAAGGGTTGAGTGGTACTACTCAGGAATAATAAGGGATTAGTTAATTACAGCTAATTGTCATACGCTGAATTAATTAATGAATGTCTGAAACCTTAAATATGAGGATTAACCAAGTCAATGCAACCCGTTCCTAATAACGTGGTAATCAAGGGGTAGGTCAGCATTAATTCTCTGGTGGCATGAATTAATGTTTATTAATTAATTATGTTCTGGGTTGAACATGGAATTAATTAATAGGAGGCCCACTTTATTAGTTGCATTTGATCCCTAGTCTGGCCCAACACTGCTCAGAGCCCATTAGGGTTTAATAAACCCTAATAGCCCATTCTCAGATCTATATAAATAGATGAATCTCTCATTTTCCCATATATATAAGTTTTGTGTTTCAAATCAGAAACCCTAGAGAAATTGTGAGAGAGTGGGCGGTTGTAGATCCGGTAGCGTATCCTCACCAGATTTCCGGATCGAGCAAGGGAACAGATCAGAAGATCAGATCTGTAGGAACACCATCACTTTGATCTATTCCAGATCCAGATTTGCACCATCTTCATTGCCATCATCGATCTAGATCTGTAGATCAGTCCTTGGAGTCTAGGTATTCCTTTGAATCTACGAATTAAATTAAATAGGAGCATGCATAGGGCATTCCCTGTTTGTCATGACATTTATTTTGATATCCATAAATCGAATCCGGAGTTTTAATAAATGGCGATTCATGTCGCCTATTGTAGACTCAGTTCCTACACATGCAACTCGCCAAGAAAGGCTTGCTACCTTTCAGACATGGCGTTCATCTTTCTAGTGGGCAGTGTCCTCAGACACAGCGGGAGAAAGATGAGATGAGTCTTGTACCATATGCTTCGGCTGTGGGTAGCCTCATGTATGCGATGTTGTGTACCATGCCAGATATCTTTTATGCCGTTGGCATGGTAGCAAGATATCAGTCTAACCCTGGACAGGCGCACTAGGCTGCTGTAAAGCACATCCTCAAGTACTTGAAGAGAACTAGGAATTACTGCCTAGTTTATCAAAGTGAGGATTTTTGCCCTGTGGGTTATACAGACTCAGATTCCCAAGGGGACCAGGATGAGAAGAAATCGACCTCCGAATATGTGTTTACCCTGGGAGGTGGAGCTGTATCTTGGAGGAGCTTAAAGTAGAAATGCATTGCTAACTCCACCATGGAGGCGGAATATGTCGCCGCCTCCGACGCCTCGAAAGAGGGGGTATGGCTCAGGAACTACCTTTTAGAGTTGGGCGTGATCCCGAGCTTGCCGAGGAGCATCACAATTTATTGTGATAACTCTGGTGCAGTGGCAAACTCAAAGGAACCGCGGTCTCACAGGGCAAGCAAACACGTAGAGAGAAAGTACCATATCATACGAGAAATCATATCGAGGGGCGATGTGCAAATTAAGAAGATTGACACTGCTGACAGACTTGCTGATCCATTTACAAAGAGCTTACCGCAGAAAGTTTATGAAAGAAATATTCGTGAGCTGGGTCTGAGGTGGATGCCGACCACTGACAGTGGTTAAAGAGACAGTAGACTAGATAGACGGACTGTATACTCTGTAATAGCTTAGTTATGCTTTGAGTATAAGTGAGAGATTGATGGGTTTTGTATACTGAAAGCATTTATTATAATGAGTATACGACAGTTTATTTCTCCTATCTCTTAACAATCTTACATGTATGAACAATGGTATCCTCTTGTCTCACCGATAGGGATGATCATACGGCGTGTTGTAGATCGCAGAAGACGGTATGATCACTTGACCTAGTGAGACATAAACCTGATCACTGTCGAGACAGCGTATGAGGATACGTCTGTCCGGATGGCTGCGGTATTGTCGGAATAAGTAATCTGTCTTGGTTACTTGACATGCTGGTACGCAGGGGTGGCATATTGATGGACCGCAATGAGATGTATTTGTCTGTCTGACATCAGCGAATACAAGATCTCATTATATTGATTGAGTCCAAACCCTAATGAAGGTTCAGGGGTTTGCACTGAGTAACGTGCTCGTATATCCGCATCTTGGGTAACAGCAGTTCGTGTACTGCCTGAGACTGGGTTTAGGTAACCATATCCGAGTAATAGGATGGGGACATTTCCCGAGGAGCTCAATAACATTCATCGTGCCAAAGTCCTGCAGGCTGATTAAGTTCAGGCACGAGTGATAAGGTTTGAGTGGTACTACTCAGGAATAATAAGATATTAATTAATTGTAGTTAGAGCTTGTCAGAGGCTCCTATTAATTAATGAATGTCCGGTAACTTTAAATATGGGGATTCTTAATTAATGCAGCCCGTTCTCATAACATGGTAATAAAGGCGTAGGTCAGTATTAATTCTGTGGTGAAAAAGAATTAATATTAATTAATTAATTATGTCCTGGGTTGTGGACATGGGAATTAATTAATTTATAGGTCCACTTTATTATTTGCATTAGGTCCCAGGTCTGGCCCAAGGAAAGTGTGCTGAATTGAGCCCAGGAGCCCATTAGGGTTTACAACCCTAGGTCTATAAATAGACAGCTCTCTCTCATAAGTTGTAACACAGTTGAAACACACTAAACCTAGGAGAGAGAGAGAGGGGCGTCGATCCTGTATCAAAGGGACGAGAATTTCGATTCTGGTCCTACTCAAACCACAGATCGACGGAGTCCTCACCAGTAGTAGATCTTAACAGTACCGGGATACAGATCTGAAGATTTAATCTGGAGAATAATAGATTTATTTCTTCCCTCTTTGTTTTTCGATTTTATTTAAGAAATTAGATTTCTAATTTCTATTTCTGCAGATAAAATCGGATTGTGTAGTTGAATTCAAGTTGGAAATTCAAACGCAAAAGATCGATTCAGACTCGACGGAATAACGGTAATTCCTCAATCCACAATTCTGGTAATTAAATTTATCAGAGCAAGCTAGGGTTTATCTTGTTTTTAATTATGCACAATATCCATAAATCGATCCGGTTCAGTTTGGTTTTAGTGATTCGGTTCACGGGAAAACCCTACATGGTTTTCCCCGAGACCTTGTGTACATACAATCTGAGAAAATGACACGCAGAAATCAGCGTATGTGTCGACCGATAGGGGTCCTATCGATCGACACAAACGTCGGAGCTGTGTCGACCGAAATAGAGGACAAATTCAGAAAAACACACACACGCAACACACAAAACAGAAAAACAAAAATAAAAATAAAAACTCAATCCAAAAAATTTAAAAAAAATAATAAAATAGAATCTAACAGTCTTCGTCAATGGTGCCAATTTGATCATTGATAAAATAACAAGATAAATTATAGAAAAGTGGAAAATAAATTTATAGATGTTCCCTAAGGTAGTTGAACCCATGATATGTGCGTAAAATGACCTTTATCTTGATGTTTGTGCATGCATGTTTGCGTTCATTTTACTCCCATATCATATGCTTTTGTCTTCTTTTTGTTGTTTTTTTGTGTTTTGTGTGTTTTGGATAGTGTAGGTTAGGTTTTGGGCATAATTCGACATTTACGGCAAAGTTTTGGAGGAAAAACGTTCGATCTGCGTTGCAAAGGTTGTGAGGATCCAGAGCCAGATCGACCTTTCCTGATTTGGATCGACCGATCTTGAGCCAGACTAGAGTCAAATCGACCGATCCAAATTTGGATCGACCGATCCAGAGCCAGACAAACCGATTCAGATTTGGATCGACCGATCCTGGTTCAGAGGAGAATCTTGGCCGATCCTGCAGAGCTCGACTGATCTGCCAATTTAAGAGGCAAGTTTCGGTCGATCCTAATCCAAATAGAGCGATCCGGAACGGGCTGCCTTGGGAGTTTTTCAGTTTCAAGTCATCCCGATCGATCCGAACTAAGACGGGGCGATCTGGGGCTCTACCAACTCATTATAAAAAGGGGGAAATGCGCATTTGTGAGGAGGTTGGACACTTTGTACATACTTGTGGAGGTTTTCACTCTCAAAAATCACTTCCTACTCACATCCATCCATCAATTGAAGGGGATCTTCATCCAAATCTATCCAATTGATGAAGCACTTGAAGAATCAAGTGTAGATCAAGGCCAAGGATCCAAATTGGGGAATTTGCTATTTCCAACCTATTTGTAATGGCTAAGTTTCTATTCAATTGCACTTGATCAAAGGTATGTATAGATAAATCCTTGAGGATGTTGGTGGATTGAAACATTGAATCGATTTTTTGATGCTTAGATTGTTGTTTACCTCCATTCAATTGATTGCACTCACTTGATCATTTTCCTAAATCACATACTGTAGGCATTAATCAGCTATGTGTGTGATAGACACCAAAATTGCAGCCAATACGCGGATCTAGGTGTTGTGAAAAGTGTTGATGCATATAGGTTTTGATCCAATCCCTGTGCGGAGATTGCCTATAGGTCGATAACCTACGGTCTATTTGGAGTGGAATTACATGCTATAACCTAACTGCTTGTGTGTTTAATTTCATTTACTCTTATTACACCGGTACTAAGGGAGATAGGAAGTGAAGGGTAGGTTGATCATCTTTGATTGGATTAAATGATTGTTTGCATCATTCAAGTCAATTTCATAGATTCGATGTGGATATTTTACCATTGTCCTTCATTTTTAGATTGTTGAATTTAATACCTTGAATTTATGCTACAATTGCTTAAGAGTGTGGAAGTGATTTGTTAAATGTTGAGAAGATGCATGTATAGTTAAAGCTTTCCTAGTTAGATTTACTTTTTGCCTAGGATAAATCAACACTCAACGACTTATTTTGTACCTAGATACAATCGCAACTCTTTACTACCTAGTACTCTACTAGGCGATGGAAGAAGAACCTGGATTTGACAAATTTTATTCTTGGTTAGCTAGGAGTTTAATTTGATTGAACTTTTAGCGACATCAACCCACAAAGACTGTATAACGAAACTATTCTATGTACTAGCCATAGCTCTTGAGTTATAGTTGTTTGAAGAAATCAAAATTAGGGTTTTTGTTTAGAAATTTAAAGATGACAATGCAGAAAAATAAAGGGTTTTGAAAACAAAATTTAAAGATACAGATTCCAGGGCAGATAATCAAATCATCAACATACAAAATTCATCAACTCGGCAATGCGGAAGTAATCAGATTCAAATGGATAAAATTCCTTGTTTTGCAATTAGACCCTAATTTACTAATGAATGACTATTTCCTCTCGGTCTCCAGAACATATCATTAGACAATCTCAATAATTATCTAATTTAATCCTATAATTTAATTCTTCCTTTTGAGACAGAAAAAAATTGCAATTAATTTCCACTTCTTATTCCCAATTTTCACCTCTCGGTCCTTTAATTGATAACTACAAACCTAGATACAAATTTATCTCTCGATCCTTCTTTAAATATACATTTGATTAACTAAACTCAGGAAATTAAACCATGCTATTGAGTTGAATCATTCATACATGCATCAGAAAGATTATCAAAATCCCTAGAATCTCCAAAAGTTTCTAGCCACTAATGATGAAAAAAATAAAGCAAGCATTTTATTAAAGTTCATAAATTACCTTAGAAGGAAAGAGGAACCTTGAAAGTCTTGAAAACCTCCAATTCTATAAAATTCTCAGTGTAAAAAGGGGGATTCGAGCCCTAAGTGAGTAGTATTTATAGAGGAGAAAACAATTCTCAACAAGGTATTGGGCAAAAATATCAAAAATAACCAAACTGGGCGAATTCTCCTTTTTGGCCTCGGTGTCGATCGACATGCGGTGTGTCGATCGACACAAGGTCAATGCATCGATCTCCTTCAAGCTTTCTTGTCGATCGATCTTTGGGCTCTATATCGATCCACACATAGGGAGTCGATCGACATAGATGCTGGTGTCGAGCTCCTCTTCTTTCCTTGCCTTTGATTAACATCCAACCTCTGTTTCGATCGACATACACCCTGTCGGTCGACACAGAGGTCGTGCTTCAAGTTTTTGGTTTGTCTTCCTCGTCGGTCGGCTTCCTATGTGACAATCAAAGCAGCAACTTTGTCATACTCGGCTCTTTTCACCTTTTGATCACTTTTAGCCTAAAAAATCTACAAAACATAGCATAGCAAGCATAACATCCTCTATAATGCACTCATGCACGAAAATAACTAATAACTAAACCTAATTGCACTAAAACAAAGAAGAAAAACATGGATAAGTGAGTGTAAATATAACCTTATCAGGTATCATCTAGTCCGTCTCCCAGTATCAAGTCCGAAGACTCTCCCATGAACATATACCGCTCGGGTTGGTGAGGTACCCTCTACTACGACGAAGCACTGGTACATTATCAACTGTAACTGCAGTTACTTGTGGCTCAAAGCCTTGCACTAGCAATTGTGCAGTTGGTTCCATACCTTCCACATGTAAACTAAATCTGCCACGGGGTTTTCCAAATGGAAACGCATCATCTTCTCCAATTTCTTAGAGAATGATGTCACTTTTGGATTTGTGGTTTTTCACAAACTCGTCCCTGAAGGATCACGCATTGTTGCTAACAACGATCTTCTAATCCTAATGACAGTAGAAATAACCACCTTTTGTTTGTCTGGGGTATCCCATGAACAACATTAGCTTTGACCTACCTTCTAACTTATCAGGTTCCATTGAAAAGACATATGTCGGACAACCCCACACTCTTATCTTTAACACAGTGGGCTTTCGCCCATGCAAGAATTTTGAGGGTGTCTTAGGTACTAACTTAGAAGGTAACAAGTTCGCATAACTCATCATGGACTTAATCATTTTAGGAAGAGTCCTATTTATTCTTTCCACCACACCATTCTGCTGAGGAGTGCACGGTACGGTCCATTAGGATGTAATCCCATGCTCTGACAAAAACTGCAAGAACTCATCACTGAGATACTCGCCACAACGATCAGATCATTACGACTTAATAGTCTTGTTTAACTTCATCTCTACTTTTGCCTAGAACTCCTTGAATTTCACGAAGCATTCAAACTTATAGTGAAGTAAGTAAACATACCCGTATCTCGAGTAATCATCAATGAAGGTGATGAAATACTTAAATCCTCCATGAGCTTGCATAGACATTGGTCCACATAAGTCAGAGTGGATCAATTCCAACACATCACTTGCTCGAGATTGACTTGCCTAGAAAGGTCTGGTTGTCATCCTTCCCTCTACACAGGATTCACAAACTCGATGTGGAACTACCTGGATGAATCCAACATTCTATCATCCACCAGTCTTTTGATCCTCTTTAGACTGATGTGACCTAGTCTCAGATGCCATAGATATGTATGACCCTCATCAGAAGATGTAAAATCCTCTTCTTATGATTAAATGAGTTATATGCAGCATTCATGGAAAATTCATGCAAACAAGTTATGATATAAAGAGAGTCATTTTGTATCACACGACAGATAACACTGTTATTGCCATAGATAGAAATATGACTATAAAAAATAACTAAAAATCCTTCATTTATTAAATGGGAAATAGAAATAAGGTTCTGCCAAAAATTCGGCACATACAAAATATATCTTAAGATCAAAAAATTGTCTTGAAAGAACAATGTAACGTCTCTTATTATTGCTGCAGACACACAAACGGTATTACCCATGTAGATCGTAACCTCGTCTTCATTCAGTTGCCTTGTCGGCCTGAATCCCTGCAAAGTGTAACAAACATGATCAGTAGCTCCAGTATCCACTACCCACGAATGGGTTGAAACAGATGCTAAACATGTTTCTGTTACAAATTCTAATGACGTACCTTGTCCAACCCGCTTGGTCAGACAATTCTTCTTCCAGTGACTAGTTTTTCCACAACAAAAACACTTGCCCTTCTTCCCCTGTGTCATAGTCTTCTTTTTACATGAACTCTTGCTCTCAGAGGCTATCTTCTTGAATTTGTTTCCTATCACCCCTTTAGGCTTATCACCTTTCAATGAAGCAAGGCGACTACTAGAAGAAACCAAGACTGCCTTTTCAGGTTGCATGACTGATTCAACTCCCATAAGGTCACTAAGTAACTCTTTGAGAGTGTACTCCTTTTTACTCACGACACCATTCAGTCTAAAGTTCTCAAAAGACTTTGGAAGTGAGTTGAGTATGATATCGACTAGGACTTCCCTATCAATACCTCCTCCACGCAATGTCAGTTCATCTATGAGGTGAGTCATGGAAACAACGTGCTCCCTCACTGAGCTACCATCAGTCATTTTACAACTCACGATTTCTCTCGTGATTTTAAATCTGACAGCTCTATTTGATTTCCCATAAGTAACTATGAGACTATCCATAATCTCAGTTTCTTTGTCATAGTGCTGATGTTGTTGTTGGAACACCTTAGACATAGTAGTCATCATGTTGTACTTGACGACATTGTTGGACTTGGACTTGGACTTGACCCACTTGTCATAGAGATTCCGCTCCACATCAGTTGACTCAGCAGTGGGGGCAGCTGGACACAGAGTGTTAAGAACAAACTCTATAACTAGGATATAGTCCAAGTTGCGCTTCCATTCCAGGAAATTTAGTCCAGTTAATTGATTTTGTACCAAGATATTGATGACATTATTCATAGAAATATTTAAAAACAATAATTGATTAAAGTAAGAACATACATGCAGAACATTGAAACAAATATACATTATAACCTTTTGATAAACCAATACAGTTGTTTCCCCCATTTGCCCAGGTGCATCTACTTCAAGTTCCTTTTGAAGACGTTTAAAGTCGACGATCTCACCAGACTACTCTTTGAAGTTTTAGTTTTTAATTTCAATCCATGTCAGGTATACGCCGAAAAATAAAATTAATAATTGGAGATAAAACTAAGAATATGTTCAACCTATCTGAGCAGGGACATCATTTATAAGTTAGTACTCATGCAAAATTTAAGCATTTCACCACAATTCTAACACCGGAAGTTAAAAGGTCGATTTGTCATACGTATTAGACCCATGACGCATGCCTTTTACAACGTTTGTTATCTCATTTAAAACAATCCTAGAGAACATATGAACAAATAAAGTAAGTAGGCTACGGTCGTGTAGACATCTAGTTACTTCACTGTTCACTTCTCACATGTTCAAATTTTTATTTAGAAATATCATCTATTAGAACATATGAACAAATAAAGTAAGCAGGCTACCGTTGTGTAGACGTCTACTCACTCTATTGCCCACTTCTAATAAGAGACCGCATTGTAGAGGTCTTGTTGATTTTAATTAAAAAATCTTGCTTAGTCTTTTTCTTTCAAAAGGTTCTTATGCGCACAGATTATTTTATGATCCATATATTATGTCACATCTAAAATTACATCATATTTCCCAACATGATTTTGAAATTTATAGACATAATTTAACACATAAAATAAATCACATAAAGCATGCTTTGAATAGTAAATAATAAAGCAATAACATGCTTCTCTATTATCAACAACATGCTTTAAAAGTAAATAATAAAAACAGTAGAATGCTTTCCTATTATTTACTAGTGCGCACATAATAAATCACATCATACGAGAATATAATAAATAAAATAAAAAATCTCATCGCCCCCAGATTCAATTACATTGGAAATAAAAATAAACCTATCTATTACAAGGCATTATTTTAATACAGAACTTCATACTGATCTCCCACTCTTTAATTTGAAATCTGCAACGGGCTCAAAAACAGCAAATCGGCTTCAAATTAGGGTTTCATGCCCAAGCAGGATAGAAAAACCCTAATTTCCAGCACTGTGGGCCACCTCCAGGCTGACGGGCCAAAGAGAAACCTTAAGGTTTGTAGAAACCCTAGCAGCAAGCGTTCAGCCGCCACATGCATGAACCACCGCCCCCACCTGCCTTTTCAACCTCCGCCACACTACAATTGTCTGGCCTCTCACAGGCTGCAGCACTGGCTAACCTTCAGTGCCTGCAAATGTTGATCGTTAGACCTCACAATCGCGAGGGTGATTGCTTTTTGTGAATCGCCACACGCTCAATTGTCCACCACTATCATCGTCATAGTTGTGAGTGACGACATAGGGAGAGAGAGGGGACGGTCATGCAAACACCGGCAAAGGCGCGGCCCAGCTGCACAGCACAGATTTTCTGCACGCCGCCACCACCTTTTGTGCTCGCTACCTACGCGACATGCAGAGCCGCCGTCCACCACGCGTAGGCTGTGTACGGTCCTCTGTACTCACCTGCAATGACTGGTGATGTTGCTGCATCCCAGAATGACGTGCGTGCTTGGTGAGAGGCGGCCAAGTTGTGCGCAGCAAAATCCTAGGGTTTTTTGGCACGCCGCCGCCCTCCGCCGCCAGTCACCACCGCCTACTCCAGTGGTGGCTGCCACGGTGCTGTTCGAACTATCTTGTTCTTCTTTCTTTGGTCTTTTTTCTCAATTTTACAGATTCAATAAAAATACAAAATAGATCTAGATCTATTACATATTTTTCCTATCATTCTAATTGCGGATTTTCTCGTGATAAAAAACAAAACTCAACTAGTGAGGGGCCACGAGAACAAAAACATACATGACATTTTAGATTCATCCACGATAAATTAAATAACATGCATAAATTGAATATTAGTATTTATTTCCGACAAAGCCATAAAATACGAACCTGGCTCTGATACCAATTTTAGGAACTGAATCTACAATAGGCGATGTGAATCGTCATTTATTTTTAACCCCATTTTCGATTTATGGAATATCAAAATATATTCTTTGACAAACTGTAAATACCCTATGCATGCTCATATTTAATTTAATGTGTGGATTCAAAGAAATACCTCAACTCTATCGGATTGAATAACGGTGGTAGATGGTTGATGGTGTTCCTACAGATCTGATCTTCTGATCTATTCCCTTGCGCTACCGGATTGAAACTGCACTAGGGGAACTCGATTCTCTTTTCCCTCCTAGTGTAATTGGCCGCCCTCTCATTTTGCCTCTCTATGGTTTCAATTTTGTGAGAATGTAAACTTGTGTGGGAATGAGATAATTGATCTATTAATATATCTAGAAATCGGGTTATTAGGGTTTAATAAACAATAATTGGCTCAGAGCATTATTGGACCACACCAGAGATCAAATGCAAATAATAAAGTGAGCCTCTTATTAATTAATTCCATGTTCAACCCAGAATATGATTAATTAATAAACATTAATTCATGCCATCAGAGAATTAATGTTGACCTACCCCTTTATTACCTCGTTATTAGAAACGAGTTGCATTGACTTGGTTAATCCTCATATTTAAAATTTCAGACATACATTAATTAAATCAGCATACGACAATTTGCTGCAATTAATTAATATCTTATTATTTCTGAGTCGTACCACACAACCCTTATCGCATATGCTTGAATCAATGATTCAGCCTGCAGGACTTAGCATAACGAACCTTGTGAGCTCCCCAGGGAATGTCACCATCATAAACGGATATGGTTATCTAAATCCAGCCTGAGGAAACCCCACACAAACTGTCATCACCCAAGATGCAGATATACGAGTACATGTAAGACTCTCCACCATAGCAAGTTAAAGTGAGAGTCAATCTATGAGTGCCCTCAGCCTTCAATAGACCTTAGATCCGACAAAGTTATCGAGATCTTTACTCATTCATATGTCAAGTAGTATGGTTCATCTCACTATTGATTCTATCAATACATTGAGAAGTACTTGTCACACAAATCAGCCAAGATCATCACTTATATGACTTGTGTGTCGCAGCCTAAACCAACAACGAATCGAAAAACTATCTCAATTATGATAATTGTTTATATCTCGCTAGGTCGAATGATCTATATGATCTTCTATGATCTCATACACATCGTATGATCTCCCTATCAACGTGATAATTGGATGTGTTTGTTCGCATCGTATGATTGTTAATTCAAACAGGAATTCTTTATTGTAAGTCACTAATGATTACTAATTTTTCAAACACAATGTTTCCAAATATACCAATCATAATGCTTTTATGTATACAATTCCAACATACCAGTCTGACGTTTGTTAGCCCGGATCTTTCTCAACCTCTTCTTTATCTATTTCATCGTAGGTTGCTTTGATCTTGGCCTTATCCCCATCCATTCATCAGCCCACATTGCTTCAACTCGCCAGAAAGTGAACCCCAAATGGGCATATAACATTGTGCGCTCTTCTTGTCAAGCTGATTGGTGCAGAAGTCATAGATCCTCCACCTTCTAAGCTCATCCTCTAGGTCTGGAGAACTTCTTATATATCTTTAGTAGATGGTCTCTATCTCTAGATCCACCATCTTCTCCACTGCTTTTACGATAGCATAACCAAATTTCTGATCCTCTGGGCTGAAATGGATCTGTTAGGGATCCCTTCCAGAGGTACTAGGTAATCAGCAAACAAACAGCTTATCTGTGTGGGACGGTTATCCTATCAATGGATAGTTTTCATCCTCCCCCACAACTTCTTCGGTGTAATCGGCTTCTCCCTCATCATGTCATCCTCCTTAGTTGTAGTAACAGTAGATATAACAATTTCCTTCCTTTTGACTGTTAAGCTAGTTTTCCCCTGAGCTTGATACCATCAGTAGTGAAGAATCAAATTTAGTAAGAAAATTTTGTGAGACCAACTCCTTCACTCCTTCTGCAAGTTTTACCGGATGGTCGCCCGCTCCTTCTCTGCCTCAATCTGAGCAAGGCTAGCAACCCCTTGCATTGCTGCCTGCGCCTTCACAACAACTACAGACTTAATCAGTTTTATCAGGGTGGTCGCCCGTACTTCTTCATTCTCCTTAGCTTCACCATCAGCACGGCTATCCTCCCCTTGCTCGGCTACCGGCTCTTCGTCCTTGTATTCATCCACCAATATTAGCACGTTATCAGCATGGGCCTTAGTCACCTCGGTCAACAATCTATTAAAGGTTTCATTAATGAGAATATCAGTTTGGCCTGGCTTGGATACTCCAAAACTGAGCTCCCTTCTCTTCACAAAGCTAGCCAAGAATCTAGGATCTAGCTCAATGGCATGGTCTTTTCCTTTCAGTGCTCTTGCCAGCACCTGAGCCATGTCTTTTTGGGCTCCATCAGCCTCAACCTTCAAGTTGGCATAGGATGCATCTCGAACATCCTCCTAGACCTTTTTCACAACTTTTTCTTTCTTCGTAGCCTCTGTCTCTGCCTTCACTATCTCAAATTTTTCATCACGAACATCATGCTTGGCAGCCAAAGCAATTTTCTCAGCCTATTTTTTGGGGTGCTTGATGCGGCTAAAAGTTCAATCAAATTAAACCTCTAACTACACAAGAATAAAATTTGTCAAATCTAGGTCCTTCTCCGCTTCGCCCGCTAGAATACCGAGATACTATGGCAAAGTCTTATAGCTAAGCATGATACAATCGTTGAGTAGTTTCTATCAATCTAATCATTCAATTTAAACCTATGCTAACAATATATGACAAACATTGAATTAAACCAACAATCATCATTTGATCAATTCTTTCCCAAAATCGGTAAACCAAGACAATCAAATACTCAAATTAGGAAGATAGGATGTTGAAATGAATGTAGATGCAATCAAATTAGGTTAATCATTGATGTAAACACATTTTTATTCCTAGGAGATTGAGAAATCGACCCTACACTCGTTAACCCCTTGTCACGGCGAGCTAACGGTTGATGATCAAAAACTTGCAAACAGTCACGTTATTAAGCCCTAGACCACTCCAAATAGTTCGTCAATTATTGCCCTACGACCTAGCACTGCACATGGATTGGAACTAAAATTGTATGAATCTACACTATTCACGACGATTCCGCCCGCGTATTGGCTGCATTGTTCACCCTAAGCTGGCTATTACCTACACCTAAGAGGTAAGGAACAAGTTCTAGTGCAATTCAAGCTCTCAAAGGAAAGTAAACAAACAATTCTCAAACCAAATTATCATGCATCTTTACTCAAATCAACATCCAAAATGAATTAGAATATCATACCTTTCAATTGTAACAATACAAAGTTGAAATCAATTACATCCATTACAATTTGAAAAGTAGAGATTGGAATCTTCCCCAATTGGATTTGTATGCCTTGATCTACCACCTTGAATCTTCACTTCTCTTCCAAGGATTGATGAATTAAGCTCTTAGATACTCTAGAATTTGGATGGAATCGTGATAGAAATTGGAATCTAGGAGAAATTCTAACTAGATTTTATGAAAAATGACCAAAAGCCCTTCAAATAACTGACTTTTCCCCTTTTATAGACAAGCAAACAGGGCCTCGGATCGCCCGGTCAAAGTATGGCTCGCCCGATCGAAGCTGGAAACCACCAAAAATCTGGAGAAAACCCGCTAGGCTCGCCCGAGCCACCTTTCTGTGGCCTGGCTCGACCGATCAGTCATGGCTCGGCCGGTCGAGCCCTCTGTCCGTGGCCTGGCTCGGCCGGTCCAACCTGGCTCGGCCGGTCGAGCCCTCTGTCTGCCCTGCTCGGCCGGTCCTGCTTCGCTCGGCCGGTCGATGCCTCCAAACTCCAAACACGTGCGATTTTCCTCCAAAACTCCACCAAAAATGCTCGTTTATGCCCAAAACCTATCCTACACAAATCAAACACACAAAACACGAAAACACAACCAAAATACGACAAAAATATATGATACGGGAGTAAAATAGCCATAAACAAGCATGCACACACATCAAAATATGGGTCATTTTACGCACGTATCAGTGCTGCTTAGCCTGCTCCTCCTCCATTCTCCTGTTCTTCCTCTCTTTCCTCTGACTTTCAGCCATCAGCTCCTCTAGTGTTAGTGGCCATTTTGTTTGCATATTCCAGAGTGTTTCATCTTTAGCTCCTGGACATGGTGTTGGCACTGTCTGGTACTTCTTCACCAGTCTCCTTCTCTTCTTTATGGGTTGGAGTGACGCATTAGTTTAAGAAAGGGTAGCAGTAGGTAGTACTACTTTCGTGCTAGTCTGGCTCTTTTGAGCCTAAACCTCCTCCAACTCCTAGTAGAGGGTCTCCACGCCTGCTTTCCTCTTCAGTTCCGCCCTATGCTCCTTAGTCAGTAATTGAGCCACTACCGGTACTATCACTCCCAGAGCTCCTTCTGGAATTTCATCCTCAAATACGGGCTCCTTTGGATCTACATTCGAGCGCCCGATTATGTAAGTTGACTTTTTAGTTTTAATAGGTTTTGTTCAGCCTTTGTGGGGGGAGATGTAGTTTGTTCCCAGCAGCTTCTCACCCCTGTCTATCTTTTTGTTCGGAATCATCCCCCTTGATTAGAGCCTTCTTTTAGGGATATGGAATTCAAGGTCTCAGCAAAACTCTGTCCCATTATCGGATTGAATTCTCTTTACTGTCACCTCTCTCTGGTTCAGGACTCGTATGATCAGCTCCAGTAAGATGATCTTCACCTCATCCTTCACCTTGAGAAGCTTGATTCGAGTGTACCGTGAGTAATCATCTACGAATACTAGAGAGAATCTATTTCCTCCAATGGTTGGGGGAGTTACAGGACCAAACAAGTCTATATGCAGTAACTCTAGCACTCAGGTAGTGCTTGGGTTGACTGTTTTGTTTTTGAAGGAAGCCTTGGTTTGCTTCCCCTGCTGGCAAGCTTAGCATACTCCTTCCTTCTTGAACACTCATTTTGGTAAACCTTCTACCAATTTGTGCTTGGCTATGGGATTAATTGTCTTGATATTCTGGTGGCTTAATCGTTTGTGCAACAGCCAGTTCAACTCTATTGAGCTGGTAGCCACAAAGCACGAGTCATTCTACACACTCTATCATTCTACAATACAGAGTCCACCTTTGTGAACTCCTCTCAGCTTGATCTCTCTTGAAGTCTTATCCTAGATCTGACACTCTGATTCTTCAAAAGAGGCCACATAGCCATTCTCGCTGAACTGGCTTATGCTGAGTAGGTTGTGCTTCAAAAAATTGACGAGGGATACATTGATAATTCTGAATCCATTCTTCTCGATGCATTCTCTTCCAATGACTCTTCCTTTGGAATGGCCACCAAACAGCACTGGTGGTCCTCTGATCATGTTTAGCTCGTTAAAAATATATCTTTTCTCGGCCATGTGAACATAGAATCCATTGTCAAGGATCCACTCACTCTTTTCCTAAAGCTGAGTTGCATGATCATGTTCCAGCAAATCAAAGATTAGATTTTAGGTCCCAGTGTATCTGCGGGTCCTACTAGATTAGCTCGGTGGATTAACCCCTTTTGTGCTTTGACAGCAGCTAGCTTCCTATTGTCATCACATGCAGAAACCTTTCCCTCCCTCTTAAAATAATGCATGAGTTTAGCTTAGGAAGGTGTGGATGTGTGTGGAGTTCTCCTGGAAGTGTGCTTCCTCTGAGAACCTCAGAAGCTATGTTTCAAATGCGTGTAATTCCTTGGTAGCTTTTTGTTTGACAAGTATGGACCACCTCGGTTAGCCTTCACTGCCCTTCAAATAAATGTGTGGTTGGGCTTATGCCTCAAGTAGGTGTTCCCCTTACTCGGTATAGCCCTCTTCTCAAGATGAGCTTGAGATTTGGGTCCCCAGTTAGAGTACTTACCGGGCTGTGGGTTCGACTTCCATGTAGCATATACTAGCTACTTGGCTGGATTCATCGAGGAAACTGACTTCCTCGCACTAGGGACATACCGATTAGTAATCTTCTTTGGTTTAGATGGATTATTGTCAGTCTGAGACTACGTCAGTCTAGGATTTTTCTTCTTTACCAGCTAGCCCTTTGACCTGGACTTATTTGTCCAATTTTGATCCGTCAGTTTGGGGTTGTTGGCTTACAAACCTTTTGTGTTACCAGTCTAAGCTGGTACTTTGAACACGACCGCTTTGCCACTCGATTGGGACTGAGTGCTAGATTTTTATTTTATAAAATTCATAATTTTCTTAGCACGAGTCTTTGCAGGGTTTTCATTACTCATTTCCTTTTCAAAACCCATCCCTAACTTATCTGGAGGCTCTCTCATGCTTTGCATGACCTCATGGAGCCCTCTTGAGCCTTTCTTGAAAAATCATAGCTTATCTTCTTACTCAAGGACAGTCAAATTCAAAGATTCACACTCGGATTTAAGATTTTCAAAATTCATAAGAAAAATTGAGTGTGCCTCTTAGAGTTTTTCTATCTCCTCAATGATCGACCTAGATTTTTCAATTTCATTGGTCAAAACTGAAACTAGTGATTTCACAAGGCATTTTAGCCAGCTAAGTGATTCTTTAAATCAATTTTTTTTGAAATTCTTGTTTGAGAATGTCTAAGGTGACTTGAGTCGGAGTAATGCATCTCAGATTCATCAGGAATGCATGCGGAGGTTTTAGAAACTATTGGTGATAGTGTTACGTGCTGACTTGAAGATGTGAGTGTTGTTTTAGCTTCAGTTTCTAACTCATCCTCAGCTTCCACTTTGAACGCAACCATGAATGCTAGGAGTGCTTCCTCGTTAGCCTCACCCTCTAATGAATAACAGTCATCATCATGGTCTGGAACATTTGGCACTTCAGTCCATGTAACCATGGTGTGGGCCACTGCTCTGGATGCTCTCCATTCGAAGATCTTCTTTAATATTTCTCTCTTCTCCTTGTCCACCGAAGGATATTTGATAAGCTCATATTTACACTCACTTATCCATATTTTTCTTCTTTGTTTTAGTGCAATTAGTTTAGGTATTTAGTTATGAGTGTGTTATAGAGGATGCTATGCTTGCAATTGTGAGATTTTGCAGGTTTTTAGGCTAAAAGTGATCAAGTGATGAAAAGAGCCTAGATGACAAAGTTGTTGCTTTGATTGACACACGGGAAGTCGACTGACGTGGAAGACAAGACAAAACATTATAAAAACCCTGTGTGTTGACCGACAAGACGGATGTCGACCGACACAGAGGGTTGATGTTGAACAAAAGCATAACAGGAAGAGAAGGTTCGACAAAAGTGTTTATGCCGATCGACACGAAGGTTGAACAAGGATTGGACGACAAGGAAGCTTGAAGGAGATCAACACATTGCAGCCATGTCAAACGACACCGAGGCCGAAGAGGAGAATCTCGCCCAGTTTGATTATTTTTAGTATTTTAGCCCAATACCTTATTAAGATTTATTTTCTCCTCTATAAATACAACATTCCTAGGGCTAAAAAATTATTCATTATTGTCTTAAATTTTACTTAGAATTTTATTGCATTGGAGTTTTTGAAGATTTTCAAGGTTCCTCTTTTCCTCGTAAGGTAATTTATGAACTTTAATAAAATATTTGCTTTATTTTTATCCATGTTTAGTGGTTAGAAACCCTAGCAGATTCTAGGGCTTTGATAATCTTTCTGATGCATGTATGAATGATTCAACTCAATAGCATGGGTTAATTGCTTGAGTTTAATTCTTCGAATCTAGACTTAAAGAAGGATCGAGATATGAATTTGAATCTAGGTTTGTAGTTGTCAATTAAAAGATCGAGAGGTGAAAATTCGTAAAATGAAGAGGAAATTAATTACAATTATTTTCTATATCACAAAGAAGATTCAATTTGTAGGATTAAATTAGATAATTATTGAGATTGATTAATGTTGTGTTCTAGAGACCGAGAGGAGATAGTCACACATTAGTAATCTAGGTTTAAATTTCCAAACACGAAATTTAATCCATTCGAATTTAATTATTCCCCATTGCTGAGTTGATGAATTTTGCATGCTGATGATATGATTATCTTCCCTGGAATCTGTATCTTTAAATTATTGTTTTCAAAACCCTTTACAATTTGTTTTGTCATCTGTCAATATAAAAAACAAACCTTATTTTCAATTTACTCAACCAATTGTGGTTTAAAAACTATGGCTAGTACATAGAATAGTGTCGTTACATAGTCCATGTGGGTTCGACAACCTTAGGGTTTACAGATTTATTTGCATCACTATTTTATAATTAATCTGGTAATTTTACTGGTGATCAAATTGGCACCTTTGTCGGGGACTGTTAAATTCTATTTTGTTATTAGTCTGTTTTTGAATTTGTTGGATTGAGTTTTTACTTTATCTATGTTTGCTATTTTGTGTTTGGGTGTGTGTGTATTTTCTGGAAACTGTCCTCTAATTCGAACACACTCATTGTGTAGGTCGACACAACTACGACGTTTGTGTCCATTGACAGGGCCCCTGTCGGTCAACATAGCTGACTTCTGCATTTTTTTTCTCAGGTTGCATGAACACGAGGGCTCTGGGAAAACCACTCGAAGCTTTCAACCTAGAAATTGAGGCCACAGTTTGGAGAAGGAAAAGCAAAGCACAATCATCAATATGGAGCCACCACAACATCAGCACGAAGAAGATGATCCAGAGATACCACACTTGAAGGAGCCTGATACTCAATTCACAACAAGGGGTGCCCTTCTTCTAGTCCAAGAGGTCAACCAAATGAAGGAAGTATTCAAGCAACTTATTGTTGAAAGATAAGCAGAGAGAGCCGAGACTGTAATAAGAGAAAGAGAAAGAGAGCACAAAAGGCATCACCAAGAGGACTCCGATGATGAAGATCCCAACATCATGGCAAGGAGATATAGACCACAACTCGACAATGAAGAATTTGTTATTGGTATCAATGCTAATAACTTTGAACTCAAAATTGGGTTGATTCAGATGGTTTAACAGAACCAATTTGGTGGCCGAGCAGTTAAGGACCCATACACTCACCTCCGGATGTTCGTGGAGGTCTGTGAGACCATCAAGCATAATGGAGTCAGCCAGGATGTGATCCGTCTGTGCTTGTTCCCCTTCTCACTTCGGGATCAGGCTTGGACGTGGTTTACAGCCCTAGATTGCAGCAGCATCTGTATTTGGGCTGATCTCCAAGTAGAGTTCCTTGGCACCTTTTCCCACCTTCCGTGATCATTCAGAAGAAGTTGGAGATCTTACAGTTCCACTAAAGAATGGATGAGTCCATGTTCGAGGCATGGAGCAAGTTAAATGAGTTGTTGAGGAGTTGTCCCAGCCACAGAGTTGACCGATGATTAGGCCCATATCTTCAACCGAGGGATGAATGAAAGAGCCTAAGAATCTGTGGACAATGCAGCCGGAGGTTCTTTGATGAGCAAAACACCAGAAAAAGCCCTCAAGCTGTTTAAGAAGATGACCTTGCATACTCAACAATGTGCCAATCCAAGGAGACCTCAAATGAGGGCAATGGAGAAGAAGGAAGATGGCACCCTCATGATGGAGATCGAAAAGCTCAAGGGGGAGATAGAGAAACTGACATCTAATGCATGTGTTTCTATTGCACAGGTTGATCATGTAGCCGACGTGAATTACATGAATTGAGGTAGATACCAAAATCAGTACCGACAAGGGGGATACCAGCATTACCCACCAAGAGCTCATCTCAGTTTCTCATATGCTCAACCTGTAGGTGTCGAACATACTCCACCGGGATTTGATGTCCAAAATGGTGAGATTGTGTAGAAGAAGAAGGAAAGCCTCGATGAGGTGTTGCAAAAGTTCATCAAGGCCTCCAACTACCGGGTTGGAAATTCGAACAGGAAGTAGTAGGGGTTAACACTAAGGTGGATAGACTTGGGATGCATGTGAAGATAATTGAGACGCAAGTCAGCCAGATTGCTACCTCACTTGGTATGCAACACAAGCAAGGGAAGCTGCCGAGCACCACCGAGGTGAACCCCCAAGAACCAAAAAGAGTGCAAAGTAATCAAATTGAGGTTTGGGATGAGCTAAAAGGGTCTGATGATTCCCCAAAACGAATTTTGGGGAGAAGCCGTGAAATTTTCCACAAGAATGCCCTTTGTTTCAACCGACACACCTGGTGTCGATCAACACAGAGTACAAGAGGAAATAGACATGTCGAGTGATGAAAAGGAATTGATTTACAGGAATTCGATAGGTGTGTCGACCGACATACCCCCTATCGATCGACACAAAGGCTTTCTCCACACACCTACAGCTCGATCGACATAGAGGCTTCCCCAACTTAACAATTCAACTTCCAAAGCTACTCCAGGACCACCGATGCCCTTTCCTCTACGGTTCGCCAAGCAGAAGGAGGATTCCAAGTTCTCGAGGTTTGTAGAAAATTTGAAGAAGGTAAGTATCAACTTACCATTGATCGAGGACTTGAGAGAATTCTCGGGGTATATGAAATATCTTTGCAAGCTGATGAGTGAAAAGAAACAATTTGTGGAGAACTCCACCTTAAAGCTTCTTGAGCAGTGCAGCCTTCTCCTTGAGAAGCAGATTCTGATCAAAAAGAGTGATCCAGGGTGCTTCTCAATTCCAGTCGAGATTGAGGGACCGAGTTCCAAATAGTGTTGTGCGACACTAGTGCCAGCATAAATCTAATGTCATACTCCATCTACAAGTGCCTCAACATCTGTGAGATGAGGCCAACTACAATCACGCTGCAGATGGTAGACCGATCTGTGTCTTGCCCTAAAGGTATGCTTGAGGATGTTCTCATTCGCGTTGGTCATCTAATTTTCCCTGCAAATTTTGTAGTGCTTGATATGAAGGAGGATTGCAATATGCCTCATCTTAGGAAAAGATTTCTTTGATACCAGTGCCTTACTGATTGACTGTCGAGGAGGAGAAATCACACTTCGAGCAAACGATGAAAAGATTGCATTCACGCTCGACAAAAGCTTGCAGCAATCCGAATGCAACCGGATCACCTCCATCATAGAATCTAAAGATGAAGTGGAGGAAACTGAAGAATATAAAGAAGACTAAGTTGCCATCGAATGGGAGAAAGAGAATGGAATGGCAAAATTGCTAATTACACCATCTCACCCCGAGCTCACTACTTTCATTCAAGATCGGTTAGTCTATATGGGTGATGCCCGAGGAAGGCGAGTCTGCACCCATCCTCCATGGACTTGAGAAATTAAGGTACCGTCGAGCTACGACGTTAACTAAGCACTTGTTGGGAGGTAACCCAACCTTTACTTGCTTTATTTTAATTTCCTTTGTTTTGTTTTTCAACTTTTTGTTATTTTTGTTTATTTTTGAGAAAAAAAATGTTTGACGATCGACCTCTGTATAGATCGATATGCCGGATGTCGATCGACACAAAGGTCTCGACAGAGCAACACTTTTGACTGAGGAAGGGGTCGATGGGAAGGTTCTGTGTCGACCGACACACTGCCTATCGATCAATATAGAATGCCAACATCACCAAATGCTTTGTCGAGCAACGCTGAATCTTCCAGTGGATAAAAATGTTGATGTCTGAGATCAACTATCTGGTATAGTTCTTATTCTTCTCTAATTTTAAAACTTTTTCTAACTCTCCGAGTTCGAAATAAGTTTGGGGGATATGGGTAAGAATTCGAACTTTTCTATCCTTTTATTTATTCTGCTTTATGTCATTTAAATTTATACTTAGAAAAAAAATATAGATATAATGTGGTCAAATTGTTGAATTTTGAACCTATTTCAACAAAGTGTGAGTTTGGAATCGATTGATGATGAGTTAGATTTGATTTTGATTGTGGTTGATTGTCTATCAATGTAGAATAGTGCATGATAGGATTGAATTGAAACTTACACTTGCATGATGTTTGAGTGAATGAAAATAATTATGGAAGAAAAATTGAACCCAAGTGAGAATTTGAGCCTTATTTTCGTTTCATGTGAGATTCACATGTATGTTTTCATTTATCTAGAACTTGTTTATGTTCTGTTTCAGGACTGCAATAAGTGCACAAGGATAGAAAATGATTTTAGGTCATCTTTGTTAGCCAAATTATCACAAACACTGTCCCTTATGATATTTTATTTCTAGAATAGCCCCTTTGAGCCTGTTACTTTTTCTTTCTTGGTCTATGAGTTAAGAAAAGATTATGGTTCTGTCTTATCTATGAGAGAGTGCTATAAATGAGGTGAATTGTATCTTGTCTATAAGATTTGGGTGAAATAAGGATAGTTGTTATGAGTGGATAATAAATTTTTGAGTTAGTAAACAAAAGAAGATTGGGCTCTAGATAGAAAAAAAAAAAGAGTGTGTTTGTATCCTTATAAGCTCATTCCCAAAAGAAAAAAAAGTTATAACAGCATAAACGGATTAGAAAAAAAAAAAAATAGAGAAGGAAACAAAAAGAGAAAAAGAAAGAGCCTTTGTTTGTGTTGAAAATTTAATAAAAAAGGGTGGATGATGATAGATAGTGGTTGGATACGTTGAGAGTCGCAAGTGAACTCAATTGGTTAAGTCACTTTGCTATATTTCCCTACCTTTCACAAAAAAGCCTACAGTACAACCAAATGAAAATGTCCTTTCTGATTCTTGAATTGTGTGCACATTTGAATAGTGGAGATTCTAGAAATTTTGTAAGCCTATGGTAGAAATTTCTTCATACATGTTGTAAGTGCTTTCATTGAAACCCAAACACTTGTGTGACAAGCGAAACACTTTCTTGTGAGTTCCGCGGTTGATGGATATCTTATCTCTTTCAAATTATTTGTGTAATGTGGATTTTTTATTCTTGAATGTGATGAATCTTGTGAGGCATTGCGCTTTCTATTGCATGAGAATTTTTTTCTTTCTTTTCTTTTTATTGTGGACAATCAAGCATTCAAGTTTGGGGGGTTTAATAAGCTCATATTTACACTTACTTATCCATGTATTTCGCCTTTGTTTTTGTGAAATTAGGTTAGGTATTTAGTTATTTTCGTGCATGACTGTGTTATATAGGATGTTATGCTTGCAATGGTGAGATTTTGCAGGTTTTTAGGATAAAAAGTGATCAAGTGCTGAAAAGAGTCGAGATGACAAAGCTGATGCTTTGATTGACACATGAGAAGTCGACCAACGTGGAAAATAAGCCGAAAACCCGAGCAAAACCCTCTATGTCAATGTAGACCGACACAAAGAGTCAATGTCGACCGAAGGCAAAGCAGGAAGAGAAGGTTCGGCACAAGTGTTTGTATCGATCGACACGAAGGTTTAACAAGGATCGAATGACAAGGAAGCTTGAAGGAGATCGACACATTGCAACCATGTCGATCAATCTACACGCCGCATGTCGATCAACACCGAGGCTGAAAGGAGAATTTCACCCAGTTTGGTTATTTTCAGTATTTTAGCCCAATACCTTATTGATATTTATTTTCTCCTCTATAAATACAACACTGCTAGGGCTTGAAAATTACTCATTATTGTCTTTAATTTTACTTAAAATTTTATTGCATTGGAGTTTTTGAAGACTTTCAAGGTTCCTCTTTTCCTCTAAGGTAATTTATGAACTCTAATAAAATGTTTGTTTTATTTCTATCCATGTTTAGTGGCTAGAAACCCTATCAGATTCTAGGGCTTCGATAATCATTCTGATGCATGTATGAATGATTCAACTCAATAGCAAGTTTTAATTTCCTGAGTTTAATTAATTGAATCTAGACTTAAAGAAGGATCGAGAGATGAATTTGAATCTAGGTTTGTTGTTACCAATTGAAGGAGCGAGAGTTGAAAATTGGTAATAGGAAGAGGAAATTAATTACAATTGTTTTCTATCTCACAAAGAAGTTTCAATTTGAAGGATTAAATTAGATAATTATTGAGATTGATTAATGTTGTGTTCTAGAGACCGAGAGGAGATAGTCACACATTAGTAATCTACGTTTAAATTACCAAACACGGGATTTAATCCATTCAAATCTAATTATTCCCCATTGCTTAGTTGATGAATTATGCATGATCATGATCTGATTATCTACCCTGGAATCTGTATCTTTAAATTATCTTTTTCAAAACCCTTTACTTTCTGTTTTATCATCTTTCAATATCAAAACCAAACCCTATTTTCAATTTACTCAAACAATTGAGGTATAAAAACTATGGCTAGTACATAGAATAGTCTCGTTACACAATCCATGTGGGTTCGACAACCATAGGGTTTACAAATTCATTTGCATCATTATTCTATAATTAATCTGGTAATTTTACTAGTGATCAATATTCTAACTTTAAGTGTTCGGAAGAACCACACTGGAAGCATGACCTGGGGCTTGCTTCACGAACCTCTTTTCTTCAGATTTGAGCGCTACCTACTTGCCCTTAGCTTTCTCGAGGAGTTTCAACTATCTCCTCATCTGTTATTCTAGCTAAGCGATTGAGCTTTAGCCTTCCTTTAATTGGGATGCAAAATTGGATGGGATCTCTTTTGTTTAAGAGCTGGAGTGACCCGCTGGTCGGTCAGTCTGGAAGGGCTTCTTCGGCTTCCATTGTTAGTCCCTTTTGACAAAGTAGGCTACATCCTCAGCCTGGGGACCTGGCGAGTTGGCTGCTCGTATAGCTTCGTTCTTGTTCACCATCTATATGTCCCACTCGTGGGCTTGGAGTTGAGCGAACAGTTCCTTAGTCTTCATCTTGGAAAGATATTTTTCTTTTAGCGTGGTTGTTTTGACGAACCAATCCTCCTTGGGCATCTTGGACAGGATTTTGGCATTTAGATCTGCATTTGTGTAGGTACTATCAGTGCCTTGAGCTCGCTGACAATTGCATTGAATTGAGCTTCCATCGCTTTAATTGATTCTCCAGGTAGCATTTGGAAAGATTCGTACTTATCAACATAAACTTGTACTTTACTCCTTTTCATCTGGTCAGTTTCCTGACACAGCGTGTCGAGATAGTTCCATATCTCTTTTGCGCTTTCAAACCGCATGACTTCCTCAACCAGGATGTCTGGTAAGGAAGATAGAATAACCTCCTGCACAATGGAATCAAGTTTAATTCCTTCTTCTGTCTTCTAGGGTCCACCCTTCATACAGTGTTTCTACTATTTTGGCGTTGTCAGCTCCGAGTGGGGGAAGGACCTTGGTTATCTTGATCGGTCCTCTCTCCAATACGTCCACCATCTTGGATGGTAGCTTTTGAGCTGTATGGAAGAGTTGTTCTTCCATTTGGCATACTTTTCAACACTGTACGAAGGAAGCTTGGGAATATTCATCTGGAATATGTACCAGAGCTAATAAGATAAGATAAGAAAAATGTGCAAGGAAAGGATCTCCGTCCTCATCGACTCAAAACGACCAGCTTGGAAAGACGGACCGTTTTGATACCACTTGTTGGTCCCAATTTTTCATAGATATTGTAAATAACACAGGGAAAATAATTGTTTTAATAAGTTTGCACTTATCCAAACTAATGGTGATGTGTCATTTTAGTTTGTCAAATCTTAGTTTAGGCTATAAGTCAAAGTATGATTAAATGCTTTAACACTTGAGTGTTGAGTTTTAAATTAAGTAGGCTAATAAAATGCAGAAAGCAAGTAAATAAGACAAAGATTTTAGTGGTTCGGACTCTAAAGGTCCTATGTCCACTCTTCAGACTCGTAGTCCGGAAATCCACTAAGATCAGGATTATATAGGTGCTATTACGATCTATTTCTTGTCAGTGAATGCCTTGTCCACCTATCTACAAGCTCACTCGACTGGTCCTTGCTCGTCCTTCTCTTTGCAGCTCGTCGGAGTGTGGGCACACCACACAGCCTCCTTGTCACTAGAATGGGGTGTTTAAAATTTCCCCAAAACTATCAGTTTAGCGGCAGATCGCCTGTGAGAGTCAAAGTACTAGACTTACTTGACTATTGTAATCTTTCTTGGAGAGAAAGATTACCAAGGAATAACTCAAGATTGGATGTTCTGAATCTCGTGTTCATTGAAGTGACACACAAAAAATCTTAGACAATCTCGAACATTGAGTAGAGAATTTTACTGCATTTCTACTCTTTAAAAGTCACAAGCTTGGTAAGATGTTCGGTAACCTTATTTATTGAAGTCGTCCAGTATTTATAGGGGAGAAGAAGAAGGTTTGAATCTTCTAGTCGTTAGAGATAGATTGGATCTTGTCCAATCGGAAGTCTTTGTTGACTACAGTGGGTAGGTCGGCTTTCCCAGAAAGGTACAGTACTTGCTCCTATTTTTCCACTCCTTTTCTGACAAAGATGGTGATTGTTCATCTTTTATCAGAACGTCACTCTATCTGTCTGAGGAATCTTGGACTAGTAGTATGTGGTATCAAGGTTGAAGTCTTAGGATTGCAAACTTTAAGAAATCTTCAATCCTTAAAGTCTGTACTTGTGAGTATGTTCCTTTGATAATTCTTCTTGTCTCTTTGCGTTCGGGCTGGGACTTAGGATTCCACGTTGAAGCCGTCATACTTGCAAGTCCATGCTTGGTGACATCATCAATCAATTTAGGCTTGGTCCCCTAGACTGGTAAGTTTGGCTTATGGACTTGTGAGTCCCAGACTGGTCAGTTCCATACTTGGTGTATCCCAAACTTGTTAGTCCAGACACATGTATCTCAGACTTGTAAGTTTGGTTTGAATCTTAGTTTGTTGAGTTTTGCGCATCACAGACTGATACATCAGTTTGGTCTTCAAATCAGCTTCAGTTTACAACTCGATAAAATGCTTATACAGGACATTACATTTTGAAACCATATTGAATTTAAATCTGGAGACAACTAGAATGATTTTTACACTTTGACCCACCAAAACAAAATAATAAAAGAAAATTTCTAACAAATTTTCTAATAGGAGATGAAATGGTTCCTTACATTCAATATGTTTGTTGACTCGTCAGCCAAATCACATTCCACGTGTGGGACACGTTGACTGGACCGATCTAATCAACTATCCAATTTCGATGAGCTCTATAGGCTCATTTATTAGACCAAAAAATATCATGCATAGACGGGCCATGCTCAAGCCCAAGAGCTCGAAGATCAATTGACAAGAACTAAGAATGGACAGAGGCTAAGGCCAGGGCTGGGTCACATGACACAGGCACCGGCACTTGGTGCATTGAGATCAAAGGCTATGGCGAGGCTATGCGGGCACCAGCTCATGCATATGGCACGTTCGTGTGATGCTACCATATTATACTCAATTATTATACATCATCAATATACTCATTATTACATGTGTAACTACTCCATATAGGACATCATTAATTGATGTAATAACAAAGTCTCCGCACACCATCTTATTTATATTTGTCAACTTCGCGGATTTGTTTCTCACCCGCCGGAAATACCATTTATGTTTGATAGACAATCGTACACATTCTAATAATTTAGCTTTTACAACATCTTCATCTAAGAGTTCAGGCTCACCCTCCTATTGTCCTCTTTAATCGATGTTTGACAATAAGATACTTAATAGTCATAGACTTTTTTATGGTTAAGGTAACTCTAGAAATCCTTCCACAAAAGAGGCAGTTTTTCAATTGCCAATGCCACATTGAAAACATGGGAAGTAACATCCCCTCTGTAACATTGTGCAATATGAGTTGAAAACTCCTTGTTCCAATATAGACCGATTATATACCATTTGCTACGACAAGTACTTGGTCACGACGTACTTTTTAGTATTCATGTCCTCAGTCTTGTACTTTTTTCTGATAGTTGCCACAACACTTTAGTAGTAGTTACGTTACAATATACCCCATACAACGAATCTATTAAAGCATTCAAGAATTTTGCCACAAAAACTCATTATGACACCAACTATCAATAGAAATTGTAAATTCTTTGGGTTGTTTTCGGGCTCATCATCGGCAATGATGGGCTCGTCAGCCCTAACATGGTCAAGTAGAAGAGAATCTTCTGCCACCACATCTTGAAATCAACCCCCGAGAACTTAAATGGCTTATCAGCTTAAGCACTTTGAGGAAAGGTCCTTAATGTATTCGGATTGTGGCCGACGATGGTTCCACCTTTGTCGATAACAATGTTGTTGTTTTCACCAACAGGGGTGTTCGTGTTGATGGTGTTCTCAGCCATGTCTCATATCTGTATAGGATTTTTTGTCATGTGATTCTTGTTTATACAGTTTAAGAACAAAGATAATGCAGTAAAATACATTTGCTTAATGTTGTACATAATCACAAATAAAGGAATAAAATAAATGAACTAAAAGATGATGAAAATAGAATTATGATCGAGTCAAGTAGTCCTCTTCCTGCAAGATGAAAATGCCAACATAGTGCTCGTTTGAATGGGGTTGGTCCCCGTAGGTAAATTAGTTTCACTATCTACGAGGTAGCACCATGATCACAAAAGTTCAGGCAAACTGAACGGAGTGAAGACTGAGGTAACTTATTAAATTTTTTAGATAATGAAACGTTTCAAAAAATATTGCAGCATGTGACTATTTTTGGTAACCAAAGTATGAACATAGTTATGCTTATATATAGACAACTTCCACGCTTGGGGAGCGTGACAACTATTAAGGCACGATGACATTTATGCCCATAGACTTCATGCCACGACAGTTACAGTGGGTGATATGATGACTCGACAGTACCGACACAGAAAACTTGGAAGACTTTATGGTGTCATTTTATTAGGAGACGAAATGACCCCCAATATTCAAAACATGCATTAACTCATTAGTCATGTCGCATACCACCTGTGCCACATGATGTTGACTAAACTGATTCGGTCAACCAGCCCATTCTGACGAACCCATTAAACTCATTTCATTAGTCCAAAAACAATAAGGCCTGAATGGGGCCAAGCCTAAGCCCGAGGACCCAAAGATCAATTTTTGAGGACCGAGGCCAAGTCACAGACATGACCACGTGCATGGGCACTTGACCTGCGGTCTAAGGCGAGGCGGGTGACGATGTGTGTGTGGGCACCATCGTGTGATGTAATTGTAATAAACTCAGTTATTACACATTATCAAAGTAATAGCTTATCTACTCATCATTAAAGTGTAATTAGTCCATATGAGACATCATTAATTGATATAATAATAAAGTCTCCACACAACATATTTGTATCCATGGCAATTTTGTGAATTTATTTTTCACTCACCGCAATTTAGATTTCAGAAAATAAATATACCACGATGATTTTAACTTACAATGTTGATCATTTCTAAAATATATCTTAGGAATCTCCATTAATAATACAATGAATTCCTACAATAACAACATTGACCTAATTGTTAGTTTTTATCTAATATTGTATGTTTTAGCGGGGAATGAAGAAAAAATAATGAGTTCCAAATTTTTTATTTTGATTATTTAATTACTCATAACACTCTCAATTCTTGAACTTCAGCAGTAAAGTGAACCCCACTTGACCCACATTGCAAAAAAATGACAACAGATAAAAAATTAATTTTCTTATAAAATATTAAAACATATAATAGTTCGAAAGGTCTTGGGTTAGGCAGGCCTAAATGATTTTGGCGGGTTTTATTCATTAACTCAAGCCCAAACCCATATAATATACCCTAATTGGGATTAATAAACCCCTATTTGAGATGGGTCAATCCATTTGGGTAGGATAAAACCCGCCTAAATCATTTAAGCTTGCCTAATGCAAGTTTTGCCATAATAGTTTGGTCCCCTTTTCCGTATCTTCAGTTGGGAATATCACATGTATAATAATGATAATATTACAAATGTGCAGATAGTACTTTTTCTATGAAAAGAAAAGGTTGCATGATATTATCTATACATGTTCAATAATGCTTGTTTTTTTTTTCTCATAACACTACTATTCTCTTTAATTCATTTTTCGAAAATGGATTATCATGAGACATGACTAGTGAAATGAAATCTCTAATTGTATCTAAGTATTTGTTTTGGCTAGAAAAAGTCTCGTTGAAAAAGTATTGTACTTAAACTTGTTTAATTAATTGCAAAATCAAGAAAAAGAATATTGAATTCGATGATAAAAATAAATTTTATGCTAATTAGGATTGGATTTGAACTTTTGAACAATTACATTAATGGTTAAGATATATTAGTTATTAAAAAACTCCATTTATTTTTTTCATAACATATCCAGCAAAATAGCATAAGAATATGAACGAATTTTAATTTTAACTATTAATTGGGTATAGATGAAGTGTATGAATTTATTTTTATTTTTAGATTTTAACAATTGTTATGATTAATTAAATATCGTATTGTATATGTCACAATCACATCGTCATGATTGTACCAAATTAAAATGTACATGATTGAGTGACATAATTATATGTTAGGGGAAAAGTTAATAGCCTTTTTCTTTAAGGCTTCCCTACCCACCAGCATTACTCCCTTTTTCTTAGTCTAATAGTCTTTACCTAAATAATGTAGTTGTTGTTGATGTAGTGTGAAATCACTTAGTCATAGTGAGAGGGTTGTTAAAGATCATGATAGGTATATAAGGATGATTTTTGGATTTATTCGTGGATTTATCATTGAACAAATAATGATACAATAGTTGACAAGTTTTAGAAACATTGTATGTTTGAATAATGATTGTTGAAAACCTATATAGTTGATTAGTTAGAATTATTTTTATAATGTAAATCTTGTATAGATTCAAGAGTTGTAATAGTTTAGGTTTGTGGAGGACTGCAAACTGGGGAGCTCGGGAACTGAATATAGAAGATCAAGTTCAAGTACCATAACTGGTCAACTAATAGTTATGAGAAAACGAAAACCACAGTTGTCCAATTGTGAGAAAGAACTGACAATTCATTTATAGAACCGATAACTGAGAGAAAGAACTAGTTGAAGATAGAGCAAGCTCAGCCAAGACTTCAGTTATCAGCTGACACTTGTGCAAGTCAGGTGAAATAAGATCTCTCGTATCCAATTGTCAGGAAGACACGAAGACAACTGAGATCAGACAAAAGGAGAAGAGCTAACATCTCACGAGAATATTAAGAGCTGATCTTCCTCGGACTGTATACCGTGTTTAGAAGTCAAACAAATTGGTGTTACAAACTGGTTAAAAGGGAATATCCGTTGACCACTAGATAAAAGATAGAAAAGGCAAATAAAGCTACAAATCGTACTATGAATACAAGCAAAGCATGGGTTGCTAACAAAAATTAGTATTAATAGTGGGGACTATAAATACATGCTTGAAGAGATGAGCAAACACCGAATGCCAAATCACTAAACAAGGACATTTTGCACTCTATTCTCTCTCTCTAAAAGCTCCCAGAAGCTTCGGTGTTATCTTTAACACAAGACCACCAGAATCCAATAGCTGACTTCGTTAGTTTTTCAAACCTCCTGATTCAATATTAAAGAACTGATCGACGTTCAAGGAGAAAATAAAAAACTCTAAGTCTAAGAAGTGGATTATGGTAAAGGTCTAATAACTATAGTGCCTGTGACCGAGAACCGCTGAAGATCTCCATTAGAAAAGATTCTGGAAAAACTATGGACAACTGAGAATAGTGATTTCCCTTTGTGAAGAACAAAAAGTGAATGTCAGTAATTTGGTATCCAGACTACTATAAATATCTTTGTCTTTTATTAATATAAGTTATATTTTTTTAATTGCCTTTGAGACCTGAAAATTTAGAGTTGTCGGCTTATAATTGTAATTGAGCTTAATACTTATTTGGCTAAGCAAGTTTTAACTAACAATTGACTCTATAAGTGTCAATCAATAATTTTAGTTGGCCTACTTAATTCTTCACACAAATTAATCTTTTGTTAATGACCATCAAGTAGTATAAGAGAACTTGGTCCACAAGACTATCTGTTTTGCGTAAATTTGGACCAGATTCATTCGTTGGATTTTAGCAAGCATGTCATTTTCAAAGTACAAATATTTTCACCAGCACATTTACCAAATTTTTAGTAGAAAATATTCAAGCTGAAAGAGGAGAGTTAGATCACATCTCCTAAGCTATCATGAGGACATGTGGCAGTTGATAACTAAGGGGCCCATTAAGAAATAAAAAGTCAACACAAACCAATAAGCTCCTAAAATTTATAAAGAAGCCAACCGCAGAATGCAAGTTCAATGAGAAGCAGAGGCATCAGGTGGAGTACCTAGTGAAAAATATTACCTTCTCAACATGGGACGAAGATAGAATGAAAGACATCTCTCATTACGAAACAACCAAGGAAATATGGGACTTCCTTGAGGAGTTGTTGATTAGTTCATATTTTCACTCTTTTTAGGATTGTTTTCTTAGTTTTCTTTGTTATAATTTGCTTTATTTCCTTTTGTTTGTATTGCACGACTTAGTTTAGAGTGGTTTAAGCTTGTGGTAGTAAGTTTTGTAGGTTTATGGATATTTATTGCAAAATGAGGAATAAGGATAACTAAAGATTGAAGATTAAATTAAGTATAATTGAGGATTAAGATAATCAAAACTTTGTAAGATTTGTAGAGAGAAAAGAAGATTTGAAGATAAAACTTGCAGCAGATTTTCACAGTCTAAAGAATGTCTAAAATAAATCGGTCATATCTCACTCGATACTTGGAATCTGATCTATTAATGCATGTCCACGAAATTGTCATTGAGTTGGTTATCCAATCCAAGTAGAATCGCATTAACCGGACTTGTGGCTTAAGAGATGTGACTGAATTCGTAAAACTGTGCGAGATTTTCTCAAGATACAAGACCAAGAGATATAATTGTAGATAGAGTGATATGGATTAGGATATTTGGATTATGACAGGTGATCAAATCTAAGCTTATTCCTTGTATAATACTATATTTAACACCACATAAACAATATAAATATCCCACTAGTTTCGACTATTCAGTATCCCTTCTTCACCCCAATTTCTATAGTATTTTTAGTCTTTAGTCTTACTCTCATGTTTAATTTTGTACTTTGGAAAATATACACGAAGTTGGAATTGATAAAGCCGGCTAAGTTTCTTATCCCTTATTTTATTCAATTAAATTTTCTTTTAATTTAATTATGTTATTTACTTTTATTATGCCTAGCTAATTTTTCTAGTAGATTCTGGGATTTGTAACAACAATTCTAAATGCATTCTAAGGATTGATTTATTTTCTTGCTGATGGTTTGTGATTCTTAGTTTATCTATTGATTCTAAATTAATTGAAGGAACGAGAGGCAAAGATTAGTTCAAATATCTAGCTATTAATTGAAGGAGCAAGAGGTGAAAATTGATATTAGGAGTAGAAATGCATGATTTATTATCTTACTGTCCAACCAAGAGGTAATTGATTGTAGGGATTTAGATCTGATGATTATATGAGATTGATTAATTTGTGTTCTTGAGACCGAAAAGATATAATCACTAATCAGTAATCTAGATTATTCATGAATGTTTTGATTAAAGATAAAATTTTATATGGGTTCTATAGCGCCAAATAGTGCGACCCATGATAATGTGTCGAGCGTGCCTCTCAATGATAATATTTCTTCTAATACTTGATGTTGCATCGGCTCGATATCGGTCCTTAGAGATTTTGTAGGACTTATTGATCATTCGATCCTATACAGTCCTTCACATGTTTGGCCCAACTTCCCAGAGTTAGCCTTTTGTGAGGTTTGGAAGACTCTACGTAGGACGAGGTCTCCTGCCTTAAGTTCTCTCAATCGCATGAACCTGTTATAATGCCTCTCAATGCAATGTTGGTAAGCGTCGAGCCTTCACGTGCCTGCTTTCATTTTTTCATTGAATAGATTAAGATCGGGGATGTGATTCATCCAATTTTCCACTTAATCAAAGAGCAAGGCTTTGGGACTTTCATTTCTCATTTCCTCCAGTGCCACAGCCTTTGCATCGTATGCTAGCGCGAAGGGAATTTTTCTCATGGTGTTTTTCTTTGTTGTTCGATAGGTACAGAGGATGGCTGGTAGTTCCTCGACTGATTTAGATTTATGCAAAGACATCATTCGATTAATCATATTCATGATCGTCTTATTGGTCAACTCCAGTTGACCATTTGCCTCTGAGTACCTTGGGGTGGAATATTGGATCCGTATTCCCATGTATTTGCGATATTCTTGAAATCTCTGGGACATGAATTATGGGTCATTATCAATTTCGATCTCTTTCGGTACACCAAACTGGCATACGATATTCTTCCATGGAAAGCTGATCATCTCCACATCGCGGATCTTTACCAAGGCTTTTGCCTCAACCCACTTTATGAAGTAATATGTGGAGATCACCATGAAATCGTTTTGCTTTGCCCTCTTTGGTAGCTTTCCGACAATGTCGATCCCCAAACGGTAGAACAGATAAGCCAAGATGTTGACATGTAGGGGTTTGGCAGGTCTTCGGTCATTGGAGCGAAGCGTTGGCAGCTCACACTTTTGACTACTTCCCTCAAGTCTTGCTTCATTGTTGACCAATGGAAACCTATTGTATGTGCCCTTTAGGCCAGGGTTTTCATATCGGGGTGGCCCTAACAAACTCCACTATGAATTTCATGAAGAAGTTGTTTTCCCTCATAGTGGTCAAGGAACCAACGTAGGGGCCCATCGAAGGATTTCTTCTCAAGTTTCCCTTCAAGGATAAGGAATTGTACGACCCTTCTGGACAGCCGCATTGTCTCAACCTTTCTTGTCAGCATAGTATCATCAACCAGATAGGATATCAAGGGTGACACCCAAAATTGTTTCTCGTTAATTATGGCTTAGATAGATTTCGTGCCTTCGCGATGATTCATCTTGTCTCATGTTGCAGACCATGATTCATCTTGTCTCATGTTGCAGACCATTATGCTATTAACAAGGGAATCATTTAGCTAGCTCCATCGAAATTTGCGGCCAGGTTGGCTAGTGCATCTGCATGGGGACTCTCCTCGCATGGCACATGCTCTACATTTACGAGCTCAAATTTCCCCTCAGGCTCCTTTGCCAGCTCATAGTAGGGTATTAGGCACTAGACCTTAACTGGGTATTCCCCCAACAATTGATTTACAATGAGTAGAGAGTTGGATCGTACCTCCAACTATTTGGCCTTAAAGCCGTAGCTAATTGCTTAACCGCAATTAGAGCATCGTACTCGGCCTGTGTTAGGATTTTTGTTAGAGAAATCCTTCCTTATTTTTGATGTTTTGGTGGGTCTAAGAATGTAAGCCATCTTAGTTAGTTTTTCAAGTTTCTAGAGTTCTAAACTATAATCCTTGTATATGATCGATCGAGTTGTAATAGAACTTAGGCCGAAGACCAAGCAATGGAGAATGCTCGAGAACTGACTATCATCACGCCTAACCTTGACCAAAAACTGTGTTGGAGCACTCAGTTTAAGGTCTATCCACACTCACCAGGAGAAGTCAGTATAAGGGCTTTCCCGAACTGACTAAGGAGAAGTCAGTTTAAGAGATTTCCATACTGATCCGGAGAAATCAGTATGAGGGCATCTTTCATACTGACTGTAGACAGACAGTATGAGGATTTACCATACTGACCGTGGGAAGTCAGTATGAGGGCTAAGCTATACTAACCTTCGAAAGTCAGTATAAGAGCCTCAGTCAGACTCAGGCATTTGTAAATGCCTAAGCCAGTACGAGGTTATCCAAACTGGGTTCCTCGGGCTGAAAAGGAGTCTGTAATAAAATTAGTGTATAGTACACTGACACATGAAAGAGCAGAAAGGAGACCTAAGGCATGAGCTACGATTGGAAAATATAATCCATGAGTCTAACGTTTGGATTTATGTCTTTAACGGATAGAAATTCAAAATGCCAAAGGTCCTCCTCTATATAAAAGCTTGTCCTCTCAACCTTAAATGCTTACCTGAACTGAATTAAAACTCTGTAAGTCTCAAGAAGACAAAGGGAAATTTTAGGTCATCTCTCCCTGTTAAACTCTCTGAGTTTTTGTATTCTCTAACACGAGACTTGAGTCTCCGACTCAAGTTACCCACAGTGCTAACTTCTCCTAGCACGAGGCTGAAGCTCTTATTGGTGAATATATCTTTCTGAGATATATTCATAACTGTTAGTTTCCTAGTCTGGGATTCTGATTCTCATGGGCATATGCCTACCACCTGAGTTCTGGGAAGAACGTATAAACAGTCAACCATTCTGGGAAGAATTAGTAAACATCCAACCACCAGGAAGGAGGCTGCGGGGTGTGTCCCCACTTCAACCTGAAGACTGAGTCTACAAGGAGTTCCTAGGAGAGTGCCACAGCTGACCGGAGGATGGAGGTGCCATGGACTGTGTATAGATCGTAAGAAGGCTAGTATTTACTTAGTGAATTATCCAGATCTTGGTTCTGAAAAGTGGATGTAGGATATTGAAGTCCGAACCACTATAAATCTTTGTGTGCTGCTTTACTACTTTCATTCATACTTGCTCTGTTCTCCTGTTTCACAAACTGACTCTTGAAACCTTCAATACTCGTCCAAGTATTGAAGCGTATATACTGTGAAACTAACTTAAGCCAAAACAGAGACTTAAGCTTAAACTTTCCAGACACAAAACTGACTATACTCTATTTAAACAAACCAGCGCAACAGTTATTTTATACTTCCGCTGCATACACAAAACCTTCAGCTGCACAGTTTGCACTCTGATTTCGGGACCAAAAGTCTCATTGTTGGTTGCGTGGAACTCAAAATGAATGGTTCTAACAATTTGTATCCCCACGGGGGTAGGAGTGATATTCTTGCTCCACTGCCATGAGCATTTCTTGATCTATCGACTAAAAAGGACCAAGTCCCATGATCTTCCTAAAGCACACACAATATTTTTTTGGCTTGGAGGTGCATCTTTACAAAATATTCAACGATAAAGTCCACTATGACTAGAGACTTGATTGATATATGATTCTCATACGATAGGCCATATCCATCAATTTTTATCGCCCACTTCAATATTGTTCCAGAAAGTTCTTATTTGGACAATATTGATCATAGTGGGAATGATGACACAACCATGACAGGATGAGTCTTGAAGTATGACCTTAATTTCTTGGTTGCCATCTCGAGTGCCAGGACTAGTTCTCCAACATAGTATACCTTGTCTAGGCGTCAAGCAAGGTCTTGCTAATGTAATAGATCGGATATTGTCGATCATGCTCTTCATGTATGAGCACACCACTCACTGCATGGTTTGAAACAAGCAAGGTAGAGCAACAGGGGTTCCCACTCTACCAGTTTCACCATCATGGGAGGAGATTTTGGATAGCTTTTCAGCTCACTCAGTGCCTTATCGCACTCAGGCATCCACTCGAACTTTCATGATTTCTTGAGAGCTGCGAAAGGAGGATTTGTTTTATCAGAATACCGAGAAATGGATCGGTTAAGGGCTGCCAAGCACCCTATCATTTTCTGTAGTTATTTAGTCAAGGTTGGTGGTACAATATTATGTATGGCCCAGATTTGGTCAAGATCAGCCTCGGGACTACGTATCCCAAGAACTTTTTGGACTCAATCCAAAAGCACATTTTACGGGGTTCAGCTTCATGTTATACCAGTCGAGAATGTCAAAACATTCTACCAAATGCTCAATGTGATTCTTTGATGCATTCTTCAACCCAAAAGGCATGACTTTGTAATAGTAGATCGCTTTATGAGTTACAAACGCAGTCTTTTCTTGATCGTGTGGATGCATCATTGTTTGGTTATACTCTATTTTTTTAATTTTTCTTTCTCACGCCGATTACATTTGCCAAACACTCAAGGTACTGGATTTCCCTCACAGCCCGCCTACATAGCAGTTTTCCTACTTCTTCAGATATCGCCTCGTTCCTCTCTGCAGTGAACCTTCACCTTTTTTTGTTGCACTAGCTTTGCAATTGGGTTGACGTTTAGTTGATGCGTGATGATCAAGGGATCGATCCCCATCATGTCCTCTCTGATCCTGGCAAAATATGCCTTATGATCCGACAAGAAGCTTACCAGTTGTGCTTTCATCTCTCAAGAGAGTTCGCTCCCACATAGGTTTTTTTTTGTGGGTTAAGCGGATAGATGATAACTTCTTCCCGTTCTTCTACCTTATTCACTTCTTCTTGGTCTCCTTTGCTTAGAGCGGGCAACTTGACCGATTAGAAACTCCTGGCCGCTTGCTTGTATCTTTTTATGCTCCTGATTCCCTCAGTCGTATGAAATTTGATCACCTGCTGATAAGTCAAGGTCACCTCGTGGAGCTCGTGGATCCATGGTCTACCCAAAATAGTAGTGTATGCTGATGGAGCATCCATAATTAGGAACTTGGTCTGCATATTAATGCAAGTGTGAAGACCGAAAGTACGATTAGACCCATCATGTTCAGATGCTTGGTGATAAATCCCACTAGCAGCATAGACTTTCACTCCATACTTTCATCACGTATGCACATTTCTTCGAGAGTATGTTGGTCGAGCTTCCTCCATCAATCAGGATACGCTTTACCATGAAATTGGCAATGGGGATTGTGATGACCAATGCGTCTTCTTGCGGGAGTATAATTCTCTTGTGATCTTTATTTTTGAAGGAAATGTCCGGGAGGTCGAGCTCCTCCTAAATGTGATGGATAGATCGAGGAGTACTTCAACAAAGTCGGTTGGCGGATGATCGCATCAATACGTTGAGCATGGAGCCACCCACGATTGTGTTCACCGTTTAATCGATCTGTGATTACACGATTAGTTGTAAGTTTGCCCTAGTATCAGGGTCTATTGGCTTTCTCCCATCATATTTCTTCTACGAATTTCTCTTCCAAATGTTTCCTCCATCTTTTGACAATAGGTGCGTCAGGTGGTCGTCCTAGAGGAGGCGCACTACTTCTTCCTTCAAAGCCATGCAGTCCTCCATCAGATGACCATGATCATTATGAGACTAACAGTACAATTTCTTATTTCCAAACAAGGGATCCGCTATCATCTTAGCGGGCTATCGAGCCTTCTCTCCGAGTTTGGCGATTACATCTGCTGCGATGATGGGATCTACATGCAATAGGTAAGCTGGTCCATTATAGCTCCGCTTAGAAGGAGGCTCTCAGACCTTTCAATTACTTCTCCCAGGATAGGGTCAATGCTTGGTGTGCTCTTTCGGCTCCGTTCGCCCTGCCCTCTTGATCAATGCTAAAATCGTATATGAGTTGTAGCAATGGACAAATAAATTATAGAACATGAAGTCGAACCCATGAGGAATTGTATATCAACATTACCCCATGTACTAATCACAGTTTGTCTATTCATTGTTTGAGAAAAATATAAATCGGGGTTTTGGTGTTGAAATTAAAGATTGCAAATACAGAATTTAAAGAAGTTTTGAAAACAAGAATTTAAAGGTACATATTCCAGGGCAAACAACAAATCCATCTACATGCACAATTAATTAACTCATTAATGGTGGGAAATCAAATTCGATTATTACAATTCCTGATTCTGGCAATTGCAACCTAGATACTAATAAGGGGCTATCTCCTCTCGGTCTCAAGAACACAATATTAGTCAATCCCAATAAACATCATAATTAATCCCTACAATTAATTCTCTTTTTGAGAAAGTAACAATTGCATTAATTATTTTTTTCCTATTATCAATCTTAACCCCTCGGTCTTTCAATTTATAACTATAAATCTTAATTCAATTTCATCTCTCGATCCTTCATTAAATCCAGATTCAATCAAACTAAGCCAGGAAGTTGTGTTAATTAAACATGCATCAAGATTGATTGCTCAAACCCTTGAAGCTGATAAGGTTTCTAGCCAAAAATCATGGATGGAAATAAATAAAACATGTTATTAACTTGCATAAATTAACTTACAAAAATAAAGAGGAGTCTTGAAGTCTTGAAAAATTCCAATGTTAAAGAAATTTGTCAAAAGGTACTAACAACTCGAATACATGGGTATTCATAGAGGTGAAAGTGTATCTCAAAAGGTATAGGGATTAGAATATTGAAAAATATATAAAAATAGTGAGAATTTCCTTGTCGGACTTCTGTGTCGATCATGCGTCTCCATGTCGAGCCCATCTTTTCCCTTCTACCTCGATCGACATCTTCACTCCATGTCAATCGACACATGCCTCGTCGATCGACATGGAGGTCTTCTTTGGGTTTTTTGTTTCATTTTGCATGTCAGTCGACATCCCGTGTGTCGACTGAAATAGCAACTTCTCCATTCTGGCTCTTTTCATCACTTAGCCACTTTTTAGCCCAAAAACCTGCAAAATCACACCATGACAAGCATAGTAATCTCTATAAATGACTCATGCACGAAATAAACTATAAAATAAATATTAATCATGTAAAATAAATGAGAAAAACATGGATAAGTGAGTACATTTACGAGCTTATCAATCCCCCCAAACTCAAATGTCTGATTGTCCTCTATTAGTAGAAAAGAAAGAATACAAATCTCATGCAGTTGAAAGTTCAGTGCCTCGAAAGATTCATCACATTCAAGGAAAAAAGATTCACAATACACAAGCAATTTGAAAGAGATAGAATATTCATCAATTGTGGAAGACTCACACGAAGTGTATCGCTTATCACACAAGTGTTTAGGGATTTAATGTGCATTCACTCCATCATATATGATTTATTTCTACCATATGCTTGCAGATATTCTAATTTTTCCATTGCTTAAATGTGCACACAAGATCTAGAATCATAAAGGAGTTTTTTATTTGGTTGTAATGTAGGCTTTTTGTGAAATGTAAGGTAATATGGCCAAGTGAATAAAAAGAAAATATTGAGTTAGCTACTCTCAACATATCAAAATCACTATCTATCATCATCCACCTTTCTCCTCAATTAAGACAATTCAACCCACAACAACTCTTCTCTCTTTTTTTCTTTTTTTTTCTTTTTCCACATCCTTTTATGTTTTTATTATTTTTTCGTAGGTAATAAGCTTACAAGGACATAAATAATTTTTCAAAAAGATTTTTCTTTTGTACACCAATTCTAAGATTTTTAATCGAATCACAATTATTCTACCCTTATCTTTCCCATAATCTCATTGACAAAACATAAACTACCTCACTATCATAAAAATCTCATAGACAAGACAAAAAAATGAAGTAAGGCTTAAAGGGGCTTACTAGGGATAAAATATTGTAAAGGACAATGTTTAAGGTAATTTGGCTAACAAAGTCATATTCTAAACTGGTGCACATTATGCAATCTTGAAACAGAAACAAAGCAAGTTCTATAGAAAATATAACATGCAATTCTCACATCAAATGAATATAAGGCTCAAAATCTCACTTGGGTTCAATTTTCTTCCACAATCAATTTCAAATCTACTCAAACAGCATGTAAGTGCAAGTTTCAATTCAATCCTATCATGCGATATTCTACATTCATAGCAAAGAAACCACACTTAATTCAAATCCAAACTCAACCATCAATCAAGTCCAACTCAGAATCAGTAAGAATGATTAACACTCCAAATTTTTCCTCACAAAGTATCCATTTTTTCTAGGCATAAATTTAAATACTAAAAGCATAAATAAAAGATAGAGGGTTCCAACTCTTGTCCACATCCCCCTAAACTTATTGTTAACTCACCAAGTGGAGTAAGTTTAAAAATCAGACAAGAGTAGGAACGGTACCTGACAGTTGATTTCGGAAATCAACTTTTTATCCTCTGGAGGATTAGAAACTCGCGACGTTTACTTTTCTGCAATTGACACTCTGTGTCGGTCGACATGTGCCTTGTTGATCGACATAGAGCCTTCTTGTCGACCCCATCTTTGGGTTGAAGTGTGTCTCCGTCAACCTCTCTATATCGATCGATACAGAGACCTCATTTTTCTGATTTTTCTTTACTGCAAAAACAAAGTGAAAGCAATACTAGTTCAAAAAATAAAACAAAAAAAATAAAGCAAGTAAAATTTGGGTTACCTCCCAACAAGTGCTTAGTTAACGTCGTAGCTCGACGATATCTCACTCATCATCTCCACAGAGGTCGGGTCCACAATCGGCAACCTCTAGCATCCACCATGTACACCATTTTGCCTCGAATGACATTAGTGAGATCGGGAAGAGATGGTGTAATTAATAATTTTGCTGTTTCATTTCCTCGCTCCCATTCGATGCAGCAGTTTCTTTCGTCTCTTCTTCGGACTCCTCCACTTCATCTTCAGATTCCTCCACAGAGGTGATTTGCTTGCACTCAGATTGCTATTGACTTTTGTTGATCACAAAGGTGATCTTCTCATCATTCTTTTAAAGGGTTATCCCGCTGGTCCGGCAGTTAATCACCGTAGCACTGGTATTCCTGAATTCTCGTCCTAAAATCAGGGGCATGTTGTTGTCCTCCTTCATCTCAAGTACTACAAAATCTACAAGAAAGATTAGATGAACCACATGAATGAGCACATCGATCCGTCATTTGCATAGTATCCCCTCAATCTCCACTGGAATTGAGAAGCATTCAGGATCACTTCTCTTGATGGGCACCTGCTTCTGAAGTAGTAGAATGCACTTGTCATGAAGCTTGACGGTCGAGGTCTCCACGAATTGCTTCTTTTCACTCATCAGCTTTCGAAGATACATCATGTACCCCAAAATTTCACTCAAGGCCTCGGTTAGTGACAAGTTGATACTCACCTTCTTCAAATTTTCCACGAATCTTGTGAACTAAGAGTCCTCCTTCTGCTTGGCAAATCTTTGAGGAAAGGGCATTGGAGGGATTTTAGCTATATCTTTTTTGGATTTTTCTCCTTGAGCATCCTTCCATTTCGACAGAGATGTAGGTATATCGATTGCTATATCTAAATGTGCATGTCGATCGATGTTATTTTTTTAGTATACCTACCGAACTATGCACAAGTATACACAATTGACATGTAAAAAAGTCCTAGATACCGGATATCGAACCCTAAAGAGTGAGAGTTAGAACCGTGCACACGAAATTGCTTGCAAATAAGATGGGTGATGTGACAAACATATATTAAAATTGTAAATAGGCATAAACAATAATTCAAAGTAAAGCAAATAACAAATATATCTCTTCCTGCCACAGAATGATCATGCAGTTTCTAAGAACATAAACAACAAGGGTGAGAAACACACTCAGTTATGGAGGTCTTTACTATTACTATCTTATATGCTAAAGCCTTTACCTCGTATTACTCTGAGTCTTAAAGCCTTCATAAACTGCCTAGCAAGTTTCCACTCTACTAGATCTAAACTCTCCTATCATGCATCATATTCCTATGCTCGCCACAATAGTTGAATGAGAATAATTTGGAACTGGGTTATGATTAAGTCATATCTCCGCATATGCCTATGAAAGAGACACGAATACTTATGGTTTCCTCAGCCTATATCTCCTTTCGATCTCAATAGGTGGGATTTCTCTATTAACTTTCGTGCTTAAGAGATCAAACATTCCAAAACCATAAACAAACTCAGATTTAAGTAAAACATAACTTTAACATATATTCAAGGTCAAACAAAGACTCCAGAACCCAAGTGTAATGCGGTTTAGCTCATGATCAAATAGAAAACAAAATAAAACTTTAGATCATTCACCATCTTGAAATAATAACTACAAAACTCAAAATGAAAATTATAAAACTCGCTGGTGATGATCTCTGAATGGCAGGACTTCTAATTTCCACTGCACGCACTTCTTCTCCGTTCGTGTGTGTGTTCTTACAAATTGTTTTGTACCCCTTTTGATATTTTCATCCCCCTTCTTTTACTTCCTCCGTCGATCTCGTCTCTTGGGCTCAGATTCTTCCACGTATTGGCACCTTTTTCACCCTTATAACAGCATTCTGGCTTGTTACTCGACACCTATCCCTTCCAACAGACAAGATCCAAAAGGTTTTTGATCTTTATCTTCATATGGTCCCGGGAAGCATCTTCTTCATTTCAGTTCTTTGGGAATTCCATGCTCCAGCATGACTTCTGGCTAACATTCCGAACCTGGTCAGAATCCTTAAAAAACTTGCAAAAACTTATTAAAAACCAAAATGACAAAAATAAAGTGAAAATATCATAAAGATACAAATAAGATCATAAAAGACCTAAAATGAGAGCAACTCTTATTAAAAAGCATATAAAACAAGCTAGAAAAGAGTAAAAGATATCTCTTTATAAGAGTTATCACCCCCCCCCCCCCAAACTTGAGATGTTGTTTGTCCTCAAGAAACCAAACTAAAACTCAGACATACAACACACACAAAACACACAAATAAATGTTTTGCCAATCTAATTAGTTTCCATATCAACAAGAGCCCTCAACAAAAGTTTAAAAGAAGACATAATAAGCAATTCTTAAGTCAATCAACCTTCAGTTCCCATAGTTTCACAAGGTTAACAAAATACACCAATCAAGTTTGACAAGCAAAGTTCCAACACAAATAAGTTTTTCAAGATATCTGGTGTATTTTCGAGCTTAACCTTAACTTATCATTCAAATTTTCATGCTCATCGATGCTACTGTTTTTCATCTACCCTTCCATCTCAAACTTGCTCTCCACTAATGGAATTAGTACCCCACTTAGATCAAAAGGACTTTAAAAGCTTCTAATGTTAGGCCATGGCAAAAATGTTGGATAATTTTGAGAGAAAGTGACTCAAATCTAGAGGCGTCATCTTTCAAAATCAAAACAGAGGACTTATTCTAATTATAAAGCTACTAATTACATTTTCAAAACACTAATACAATTTTCAGACGTAATAAACTAGGAGAAAGCATTTTTCGTAGCTATTCTCTCTATTTTTACATAATCTTTATCTATATATATATATATATATATATATATATATATATATGTGTGTGTGTGTGTGTGTGTGTGTGTGTGTGTATAGATTTTGAGCACAAATATAAATCAATATGTGCCTATTTTGAGCACAAATTCTAACAAATGTACTACAAATGGTACCAAAACACTTTGACAGGAGTGCTACCCCCCAAACTTTGAAACTAACATTGTCCTCAATGTTAAAGAAAGATAAGAACTAGTCATAGCCTCTAGATATGGGATGTGTATGGATAAATGGCTAATGTGTGAAAGGTATGCACAAGGAAAGGCTCAAGCTCAAAATCTAGGTGCAAGGATGAATGTTCATGAATCAAAAGAAGATCTGATGGCACAAAGATCAAGAGCTGGCTATAATCATTTCTAAGTGTAACACTTATTCTAAATTTTGCCTCAAGCAAGCCTAAATTTCAAGGTAGGTAGCATCTCACATCCTATCTTCAAAAATTCAGTACTAGCTAAGCTTGAGCATACATCCAGCATATCAAGTTTTTCAAAGATAACAAAGTCAAGAACTTTGCATTGCAAACTCGATTCAAATGTATAAGGCTAAACATAAAAACTAGATGGGAATTGACTCTCAATTTACTCAATTACCACCTATCATACAATCGGAAGAAAAGAAAAAATAAAGACATCATTGGGCTAAGATAGAAATAACTAGACTGATAAAACACTATTATTAAAAGACCAAACAAACTTCATGCTTTAACATGACACTCGCATGAAGTGACAAAAACAAAAGTACCCAACTATATTAAGATACACATAAAGCAAATAAACAAAGTACACCACCAAAATAAAAACATTGTTTTGTAGCAGAGTTAATGTTCAGAAAAGACCCTGTTCCTTATGCGGATTTTCCATCTTCTCCCCTTGGCTTCTTAGATGGATCTCTCTTCTTCAACGGTTTCTTGTTCTGAGCCTTGGCCAACAGCAGCACTTTATGCATCAGCTTGAACCCGTGCACGAGCTTAGCTTATTTTGTCATTATGTCCAACAGTTATGCCTGCAAATTTTCCAGTGTCAATTCATCTTCGGTGGACTTTCCTCCGTGCGCCCGGGTTTCAGCTACAGCATGTCTCTTGTTTAAGTAATGAATGTTGAAGTAGCCCTTAGCCATGCGTCTTAGCTCATCAGAATGATAAGGGACTCCAGCCTTCTTACAAAGCTCTGAAATCATAGATGGACAAAAGAGTGGTCCCGTCTTCTTGGATTCTTGAAAGGCAATGGACTTAATGATGAATGGAGCAATGTCAATCGGGTCCCCTTTTATCCTTGCTACTGTCATCAGGACACGGTCTTGGCCCACCATCATGTTGTGTGTGGTCGCGTTGATCCTATTTTTTAGAAAATATAACCACAGATTGGCCTCAGTTGTTAAGAAACTGGAAAAGACAAAGAGATTGTCCTTTGTTTCATCAATCCATTGTGCTCCCTGCACTCCCACAATGTGTAAAGCCTCATCTAGTTGTTCCTTAGTCATAGAGGTACGCAGATCCATAAACTTATCAGGCTTGGGGTTTAACAACACCTTCTTCCCTCTGACAACAGCCTTCAATTCATAGTACTTGTTGGTTGGCTACTCGCAGTTCGCATAAAATTCCCTTACCAATGAAATTATGGGGGCCGGTTGCACCCCTACCAAGGATTCCCAACCCTAATTTTCAATCCTCTTCACCAAGTCCTCAGGTAGTGTTTTTAGATCACGTAACCCTCTCTCCAGCAAAAACTTCCTGTTAGCGATTTCTTGCATCCTTGCGTTATGTTGAGTTGAAGAAAACTTTGACAAATTCTCAATCTCTTCAGGGGTCAGCTGCCCTGGCACCACAACCTTCGCTTTCCCTTGCTTGATCTTCTTTCTTTTTGCTTTTGCAACTTCTTTCTTTGAACTCTCACCCGTCTCCTTTACTGCTACAACCTTCCTCCTTTTTTCCTATTTTTCGGGTTTCTTGGTATTTCTTCCTGCTTACTGGCTTTTCTTCCTCAGCCTCTTCCTTTTCTTGGTTTGAGTAGCCTTCTTCTTCCTTGGGAAATCCTCTTTTTATGTACTCTCAGTCCCAGGAATCTCTGTTTCATGCGCCTCAGATGTTGTAGCATCCTTCTCACTCGGATCTTCTTAAGCTTTAGTTTCCATCTTTTCCTGTGTCCCTTCATATTGCTATATATTCTCCTCGTCATCAGCATCAGATTGCTGCTTTTCTAGACTCTTCATGTTATGCATCCTCTCCTTCTTCTGACTCTCCTTGTGACTGCTCTTCACTTTCTCCTTCATGTTCTTCAGTTGGGTTCTCTTCAGATGGACTTGCCTCTGCAGTTGCTTCTTAATTGTCAGTGATGGATATCTTTGCACTTGTGCTAGAATCCCCTTTTAGTTCTGCAGTAGCCTTTGAAGTGGCTGCCTCAACCAGTTCCATCAGCTTATCCTGCTTCTGTTTGGTTTTCTCAACCCTAGACTTCTCTGGAGATGCATCAGGGATGATCACTGGATTTTCTGCACTTGTCTTGGGTAATTTCATTGTTTTCTAGGCCATGATGGCCACCACAGCCCTGTTACACCTCCTCAGACCCTGCATTGGTTCCTTCAGTTTTGCTGTTGTTTTACCCTTGGTTTTGGGTGCAACAGTGCTAGTCTTCTTAGGACTGTATTCTAGTGTTTCAATTTCCATTCTTGGCCTCCTCTTTTAACTTTGCTTCGTTCGTATATTTGGTTCTGCAGAAATCTCTACGATCAAATTCATAAAACAAAAAATGGACTCTCACAAGAACACTTAACCAACTATTCATTCAAATGAACCCTTCAGAAACCTATCATTCAACCCAGTAACTAGTAGCATGAAACTACCCCCCCCCCCAAACTCTGGACTTCACAAAGGCATTCCAGAAAATAAATAGCAAAGATGTTCAGCGACAGAAGTGTTTCTTAACTTCAAATTACAGAATTTGTCAGACTACGTGTCAGAACTAATGCATAATACAAGTATAGATCTTCAAATACTCTAAAAAAAATTCCACCCAGGACATGCATTCACAAGAATTCAACTACATGCATCAAAAATTTCACGAAGACATGCATAAACACTTCAAAAATTTTCAACAAAGGATTTTTAGAAAGTACCCAACATCTCGCATGCTTCCATTTTCTTCAAATTTTCAGAGAACAACTCGAAGAACAGAGAGAAATACTTAGGAATAGGAGAAGAAACTTACCTGTTCTTCGACAACTTCTTCTATTTCAACATAGATTCTTTCACACGATCCTCGCACGAATGCTTAGAATAGAAAGTATATGGGTTCTCTCATTTCGGTCACACAGGGCACGAGAAAGAAGGCACTTACCTTCGAAAAGACATGATTTTTAATTTTCAAAAGGAAACTAGCCTTAAATTGCCTACCAAATAGGTGATTCACCATGCTTATGTCACCCTCTCTCTGTTTAACAGCTAGTTTTGAGCCATGTTTACCCTTCGCTATAGTTTTCATCCTTTAATCACTGTAACACCAAATAATACCCCTTCCTAAAATTAAACTAATCACAATTCTAAAATAATAAAGAAAATCAATTAAAACTGTGGGAAAATAAGAATTTTTAACTAACACTGAAAGTTTAAACTTAACTCACATTATGTACATGCTACTCACAGGTTGTAGCATCACTTCTACTTATAATTAACAAGTGAAACATGAATTTAACTAGACATGAATGTAAAACTGAATTAAAACAAAATACTCAAAAATTAATCTCTGAGTCATCATCACATGCTTCATTTAATCGTCATGATGACTCAGGTTACCTCTTCTTCATGGTTCTTGAACTCGGGTGGAAGTCTTCCCTCTTTCAATGCTCCCACAATAATACTGCTTCACCCTCTAACCATTGATTTTGAATATGTTCCATGTGCTTTCATTCTTCATTTCTACAGCTCCATGAGGATAAACTTTAACCACAGTGAATGGTCCTGACCACCTTGATTTGAGCTTCCCAGGAAACAATCTCAACCTGGTATTGAAGAGCAGTACTTTATGTCCTTCTTCCAAAGTTTTGTTTGCAATCTTGTTGTCATGTCATCTCTTCACCTTTTCCTTATATATCTTTGCATTCTCATAACTCTGTAGCCTCAACTCCTCAAGCTCATTCAACTGCAGAATCCGCTTTGTCCTACTTGCTTTAGGATCAAAATTCAACTTCCTAGTTGCCCATTCAACTTTGTGTTCTAATTCCCGAGGTAAATGGCAAGCTTTCCCAAAAACCAACGTATATGACATTCCCAAAGGTGTTTTGTATGTTGTCCTATAAGCCCACAAAGAGTCATCCAAATATTTTGACCAATCATTTCTATTAGTGTTCACTACTTTCTCTAAAACACACTTCACTTCCCTATTAAAGAGCTCAGCCAATCCATTGGTTTGTGGATGATATGCAGTTGAGACCTTATGATTGATGTTATATTTAGAAAGCATGGCAGATAAACTTTTATTTATGAAATGGGTACCTTCATCACTAATTATTGCCCTTGGGGTGCCAAATCTGGTGAAAATATTCATGTGCAGAAACTTCATCACAGTTGCAGCATCATTATGCGCACATGCACTGGCTTCTACCCACCTAGACACATAATCCGATTCCCTTTGGAGATTGTTAAGCCTCACCGAGTGAGTTTCAAGATGATTCTCCATTTGACACCTACAACAATCCAACAAACTCAAAGTACCAACAAATACAAAAACAAACAACAAATTATTCACAAAAACAAAAACACCTAGCCAACAAGCTTCACTTTTCCCCCAATATCTAGCAACCTACTAAATGAATTCCCCGACAATGGCGCCAAAAACTTGATGCGCAATAAAAACTCATACAAATACTCACTGCACACTCAAGGTTTAATTATCAATCCAGGTCCTTCTTCCCTTCGCCCGCTAGATTACCGAGATACTATAGCAAAGTCTTATAGCTAGGCAAAACAGAATCGTTGAGTAGTTTCTATCAATCTAGGCATTCAATTTAAACCTAGGCTAACAACATATAACAAGCAATGAATTAAACCAAAATTCGACATTCTATCTCAATCAATCAAATCACTTCTCTCCACACTTTGGTAAACCAAGACAAACAAATACTCAAATGAGGTAGATAGAATGTTGAAATAAATGTAGATTTAATCCAATTAGGTTAATCATTGATGTTAACACATTTTAATCCCTAGGAGATTGAGCAATCGACCCTACACTGGTTAATCCATTATCACGGCGAGCTAACGGTTGATGATGCTAAGACTCGCAAACAGCTACGTTATTAAGCTCTAGACCACTCCAAATAGAACATCAATTATTGCCCTACGACCTAGCACCGCACAAGGATTGGAACTAAAATCGTATGAATCTACACTATTCATGACAATTCTGCCCGCGTGTTGGCTGCAGCGTTCACGTCAACTACCTCCTAAGTTGGCTATTACCTACACCTAAGAGGTAAGGAACACGATCTAGTGCAATTCAAGCTCTCAAAGGAAAGTAAACAAATAATTATCAAACCTAATCTTCATGCATCCTTGTTCAAATGAACATCCAAATTGAATTAGAGCAACATACCTCTCAATTGTAACAATACAAAGTTGAAATCAAATAAATCCATTACAGTTGATAAGTAGAAAGTGAAATCTTCCCCAATTGGATTCGATTGGTCTTGATCTACCCCCTTGGATCTTCAATTCTTCTCCAAGGATTGATGAATTAGCTCCTTGATACCTTGGGTAAGGTTTTGGAAGGGATGGAAATGGGAATCGTAGAGAGAATTTAGGAGGAGGTTATCCAAAGTTATGAAAAAGTTCTCAAAATAACTATTTTTCCCCTTTTATAATGAGCAAATAGGGCCTCGGATCCCCCGAGCCATCCATGGCTTGCCCGGGATTGATTGTAAATTGGAAACAGACCGCCAAGGCAAATCCTGGTTTGGCTCGGTCTAGCCAAGGGTGGCTCGGCCGAGCCACCAGAGCAGTGCTCGACCGAGCCAAAAGTTGCTCGACTGAGCCACCTTCCTGCAAGGCTTGGCTCGACCAAGCCAAGTTTGGCTCGGCCGGGCGAAGTCTCTAAAATCCTCCTGCACCCTTTCTGCTCCGCTCGGTCGATCCTGCTTCCCTTTGACTCCTAGCTCGGGCGATTTTCATCCAAAACTCATCCAAAAGTGTTGTTTTATGCCCAAAACGTATCCTACACCATATGAAACACCAAAAACACGAAAACACAACAAAAACAAGCATAATGCATATTATATGGGAGTAAAATGGCCACAAACATGCACGCTCACACATCAAAAAATAGGTCATTTTACGCACATATCATAATCCCCCAAATTTGAACCTTTGATTGTCCTCAATCAAAACAAAGTAAAGTTGTTAATATACCTCGTGCAATACCTCATATCTCATAAATATTATCTAAGCATCTTCAAGTAAAACGAGATTATCACCTAATTTTGTGACAAGGTTAATGCTAAGGACATGAACCACTCATAAAAAATGGATACAAGAAACGAAAGCACTCCCTCGCGTGTTTAGGGACGATGAGATTCACTCAATCACAAGATATCGAGTTTGATTTCCATTGGCTTGCATCCATTCTCACCACTATACTACAACGAGTTAGTTTCTAGAATCAAAAAGGTCTTTTCACGGGTTGTAACGTGGCTAACTAAAATGTGGGTGGTTTTGGGCCAAAGTGACTAAACTTCTCAATTTCCCAAAACCCCCAAACTTGTTCTCTTCGAACCACTTCAAACCCCGAGGCTTACTCATTTCACAACACTTTTTTTTCATCTTATTTTTCATAATTTTTCAATTGCACCATCATTCATTCATTTTGTCGGTGCCCTTTTTTTTTCTTTTTTCAAACACTTGCACCAAAAATTTTGTTGGTGCCACATTTCCTAGGATTCAAACCAATCCTTTATTTCATATCTTTCATGCCTCAACATTTCCCATCATCACAAATCCAATCAATTCCCAACCCAACTCGCATACCGTATTCACCCTCATACACTCTTCCCCCCCCCCCCCCCAAATATGGTCCAAATCATATCAAAGAAGATTCACCAATAAAGCTCAATCACGGGGGTCAAAGATACGAAAGGCAAATTAATGATAACAACCACCTTATACACCCGGTGTGAAAGGTAGGACTAAGAATTGAAGGCCTAAGATCATTTTCTAGTTACACACTCATGCCAATAGATAGAGAACGGATGCAAGTTCTAGAGCTCGTACTCTCAAATTTTCCACTCACAAACAACATAGATATGACAATATCATGGCTCAAACCTCACAGCTTTTTGTCAAGTCCTATGCATTAACCACACACAAAACTCGGCAATTCAAAAGTTAAACTTAAAACATGCTTCGACAACTTGATTCTGCCCTATCATTGGTTGAGATAAACATCCAACTTCACCAAGCAAATCATGATTCAAACCTCAAGTCTAGTTCGGGTTCATCACACACACACAAGCACACAACAACCTAAAAACAATCTACATGCATACAACAATCTAACAACAATCTAAATGCAATGCAACTAATTGGCAAGAGAAACGATAAAATGCGTTACCCATTGGTAGCCACGATCGAACCGCTTCTCCAAGACCTTATTTGTACCTACTAAATCAACACAAACACCACCAAACACTTGAGCATAAAACAAACCAATAAAGCTCTCATATCCACCAAACTATCCACAAACCAAATATCAACAATGATAAGATCATATCCAATAGCTCCACCATTCAAACCAAACCAATAATCCAAACCACAAACCATGCATAATAGGAAGTATTCAATCATGCCAACTCATTAATGATTCTATCCACAATCACAATCAAACAATCCTCAACCAAATTCACTTCCAAAACCTCTTTCCACCATCATTCCACTATCCAAAATCTTTACACATAAATCCTTTTTCCACTAGCTCCACCAAACATACCATCAAAACCAATGTTCAACAAACTCAAACCCATGAAAATATCCATACATATCATCAAGATGAGCATAGTCCAAAACATTCATCCAAGGTAGAATATCAATATAGGTACAACCAAATCGAATCGAATCCAATAAAGGGACAATATCCAACAACTAAACTAAACTAAAGCAAACTAGGATAGAGGAAGAGAGGAGAGGAATAAACCAAGGCAACGGCTACCGGCACATCCCCCCAAACTTAGTCAAGTGAGACTAAGTTTGCAAAAACGGTGGACGGTGCATTGTCACTCCTCTTGATCTTGTAGTTCCTCCCTACAAACACAAAACCAAACAAACTAGACATTTATTCAAAATCAAAGCAAATAAAAGCAATTAAACAAAAGAAAGAAAATCGGTTGGGTTGCCTCCCAACAAGCGCTTCCTTAACGTTGGTAGCTAAACGACCTTACCACATCATCCATTATCAAAGATCTTGTGGGTTTTTAATACACCTTTCTCCCTTAATATGCATTTACTTGGGAGCAATTTGTCCAAGGCAATTTTTCTTTCACCCCTATCATCTCTCCAAGGAGGATTGATTATCTTTTCGAACTCAAATTGCATGAATGAGTGCTCATTCTTTGAAGTATTCTTCAAGCCATTCTCCAAACTAATCCCCACTTCAAGAAACTCATTGATCCACTCATCCAATACACTCACCATTCTCTCCTCAACCTTTTCTACTTTGTCTATCACTCGTGGAGGAAATTTAAGAATCACATCGCCACATAGACTTTCCGACATAATTTCCTCATCATGTTTCTCTCCTTCATCATTTCGTACCAAGGCCGGAACTTCTTTCATCACCTCAAGTGAAGGTATCTCAAGATCACCATTCTTCTCACTTTCAATGTGTATCTTCTCCTCGGTGCCAACATCCTCTTTCTCTCATTGAGGTAACTCTTTATCTTCTTTCTTTGATTCTTCTTCTTGTATCTCCTTTACTCTCATATCTTGAATTCTTACTTCCTTAAGTACCATTACTGCATTCACATTCATCTTCCAAAATTTCATCAATCTCCTCACAACTTCCTTCGAGACCTATTGCCTTGTCAATTGGATATTCTTCCACTCGAGGTTCCTCACTCGCCTTCCTCAAGATATCGGATAGTTGCATTCATAACTCCAAAATCCTTCCCTCGAGCTTATCTGGTTTCCTTGCAAAAGCTTCCCGAGATGATCTTGCTTCTCTAACTCTTTTATGATCACGGATACCCCATTCATCACAATGAACTCTTTTCATGGATGGATTCCAAATATGGTTCTCATAAAGTCTACATGGAGAGTAACCATTAGATGGGGAATAGTTCGTGTTGTTCTGGAGGTCACAATTCCCCCATTTATCTCCATATCTTTCATTACTACACTCATTTTCTTCATATCCCCAATTCGGCTTCACCTTTCGATCATGTCTCCTTTCTTCCATCCATGGGTAGCTCTCTTCAAATACCAACCGGATTGGCTTCCTCGGTTGTTATCTCTCCAAAATCTTTGCTCTCATCTCATCCAATTCCCTTTGGAGATTGTTAAGCCTCTCCTAGTGAGTTCCTCGATGATTCTCCATTTGACACCTACAAAGATCAAACAAACTCAAAGTACCAACAAATACAAAACAAACAACAAATTATTCACACAAACAAAAACACAAACACCTAGCCTACAAGCTTCACTTTTCCCCCAATATCTAGCAACCTACTAAATGAATTCCCCGACAATGGCGCCAAAAACTTGATGCGCAATAAAAACTCATACAAATCCTCACTTCACACTCAAGGTTTAATTATCAATCCAGGTCCTTCTTCCCTTCGACCGCTAGATTACGAGATACTATAGCAAAGTCTTATAGCTAGGCAAAATAGAATCGTTGAGTAGTTTCTATCAATCTAGGCATTCAATTTAAACATATGCTAACAACATATAACAAGCAATGAATTAAACCAAAAATTGACATTCAATCTCAATCAATCAAATCACTTCTCTCCACACTTGGGTAAACCAAGACAAACAAATACTCAAATGAGGTAGATAGAATGTTGAAATAAACGTAGATTTAATCCAATTAGGTTAATCATTGATGTAAACACATTTTAATCCCTAGGAGATTGAGCAATCGACCCTACACTCGTTAACCCCTTGTCACAGTGAGCTAACGGTTGATGATGCTAAGACTAGCAAATGGCTACGTTATTAAGCCCTAGACCACTCCAAATAGAACGCCAATTATTGCCCTACGACCTAGCACCGCACAAGGATTGGAACTAAAATCATATGAATCTACACTATTCACGATGATTCTGCCCGCGTGTTGGCTGCAGCGTTCACGTCAACTACCTCCTAAGCTGGCTATTACCTACACCTAAGAGCTAAGGAACAGGATCTAGTGCAATTCAAGCTCTCAAAGGAAAGTAAACAAACAATTATCAAACCTAATCTTCATGCATCTTTGTTCAAATTAACATCCAAATTGAATTAGATCAACATACCTCTCAATTGTAACAATACAAAGTTGAAATCAAATAAATCCATTACAGTTGATAAGTAGAAAGTGAAATCTTCCCCAATTGGATTTGATTGGTCTTGATCTACCCCCTTGGATCTTCAATTCTTCTCCAAGGATTGATAAATTAGCTCCTTGATACCTTGGGTAAGGTTTTGGAAGGGATGGAAATGGGAATCGTAGAGAGAATTTAGGAGGAGGTTGTCCAAAGTTATGAGTAAATTCTCAAAATAACCATTTTTCCCCTTTTATAATGAGCAAACAGGGCCTCGGATCGCCCGAGCCATCCATGGCTCGCCCAGGATCGATTGAAAATTGGAAACAGACCGCCAAGGAAAATCCCAGTTTGGCTCGGCCGAGCCACCTCTCCGAAGAGCAGTGCTCGATCGAGCCACCTTCCTGCAAGGCTTGGCTCGGCCAAGCCAAGTTTGGCTCAGCCGGGAGAAGTCTCTAAAATCCTCCTGCACCCTTTCTGCTCCGCTCGGTCGATCCTGCTTCCCTTTGACTCCTAGCTCGGGCGATTTTCATCCAAAACTCATCCAAAATTTTTGTTTTATGCCTAAAACATATCCTACACCATGTGAAACACCAAAAACACGAAAACACAACAAAAACATGCAGAATGCATATGATATGGGAGTAAAATGGCCACAAACATGCTTGCTCGCACATCGAAAAATAGGTAATTTTACGCACATATCAGCATTCACTCAGAATAGATGGAATTTTGAACTCTGGTACACACCTTCTAAAAATCTGATCTGGTCCTAGCCCATACAGAGTTGGGTCATCCCAGTAATAAACTTTGCATCATGCAAGAACCTTTTCAACTGCTGCCTATGCAACCCATATGGCTTCCTTCCAGTAGCTAGATAGTTTGCAAAGTCTTCAAACCATGGTGCCTCTTCACAGCTTGCCATCAGTTGTTCATCTAGAAAATCATCATTATTCTGAATTGTGTCATTAACTCCAAAAGGATTTTCTTATCTTGATAGATTGTCTGCAACCTGGTTTACTGTTCTTTTTTTGTCCTTAATGTCTTTATCAAATTCTTGCAATAAGAGTATCCATCTGATCAGTCTTGGTTTGGAATCTTTCTTGGCCATCAAATACTTGATTGCAGAGTGATCCGTAAACACTGTGACCTTAGCTCCCACCAAATATGATCTGAATTTATCAAAAGCAAAAACCACTGCCAACAATTCCTTTTCTGTAGTAGTGTAGTTCCTCTGAGTTCCATCCATTGTTTTACTGGCATAGTAAATAGATTTGAATATCTTGTCTTTTCTTTGTCCTAAAACTGCTCCCACGGCAAAGTTTCTTGCATAACACATTAATTTAAAAGGTTCACTCCAATCAGGTGGTTGCATCACAGGAGATGTTACCAATGTTGCTTTCAACTTTGTAAATGCCTTCATGCAGTCACTACTGAAATCAAATTTCCTATCTTGCTCTAGCAGCTTTGATAATGACTTGGTTATTTTGGAAAAATCATTTTTGAATCTTCTGTAAAAACCAGCATGTCCTAGAAAGCTTTTGCCTGCTTTCACTGAACTTGGGATAGGTGTTATATCAATTACTTTTATATTTGTAGGGTCCACTTCAATACCCTCTCTTGAAACCTTATACCCCAGAACTACCCCTTACTGAACCATAATTAACATTTCTCCCAGTTGAGTACCAGCCGAGACTTTTCACAAAGTTGTAGTACTTTCTCCAAGTTTCTCAAACAAGTACTAAGATCCTCCCCAAACACTGAGAAATCATCCATAATGATTTCAAGCACATTCTCTATTATTTATGAGAAGATAGCAATCATGCAACGCTGAAAAGTTGTTGAAGCATTGCAGAGCCCAAATGGCATTGTTCTGAATGAAAATGTCCCAAAAGGACATGTGAAAGTGGTCAGGCTCTAATGCTCTGGAGCTATTGCAATCTGATGATACCCAGAGTCCCCATTCAGGAAACTGTAGTATTCCTGGCCTGCCAATCTATCTAACATTTGACCCACAAAAGGCAATGGGAAGTGATCCTTCCTGGTGGCATCATTCAGCTTTCTATAGTCTATGCAAATCCTCCAGCCAGTGACTTTCCTTGTGGTTATCATTTCATGTTTCTCATTTTGAATCACAATAACTCCCCTCTTTTTAGGAACACATTGAACCGAACTAACCCATGAGCTGTCTGAGACTGAAAAAATGATTCTTGCATCCATCCACTTAATTATCTTTTTTTTTTACATCCTCTTTCATGTTGGGATTTAATCTCCTCTGTGGTTGTACTGAATTCTTACTCCCATCTTCTAAGAGTATCTTGTGCATACACACAGTAGGACTGGTCCCTTTTAAATCTGAAATTGTCCACCCTATGGCCTGCTTATCCTTCTTAAGCATTTCCAGCAATTCTGCTCATCATCTTCTTTCAAATTAGAGGCAATAATGACAGGCAAAGTTTCTACTTCTCCTAGATACAAGTATTTTAGGTGAGCTAGTAGAGGTTTAAGCACCAATTCTTGGGGTTTCTATAGTGATGACTTGGGTTCTTTGTGCTCTCTCCTCATCAGGTCCAATGATTCAAATGCAGCTCTCACTCCCCCAAACTTTTGGTTATGCTATACCCATGCTACAGTATCTTCCTCTATATTTTATCTCTTTCATTTTCTTCTATCTGAATGCTGGTATTAAATTCTCCAACCACTGATTCCAAAATGCCAATAGTAAAACAGTTCTCTAAATCATCTGGTAATTTCATGGTGTTATACAGGTTAAAAGTAGTTCTTGGGCTCAGATTCTTCCACGTGTTGGCACCTTTTTTGCCCTTCTAACAGCATTCTAGCTTGTTACTCGACACCTGTCCCTTCCAACAGACAAGATCCAAAAGGTGTTTGATCATTGTCATCATGTGGTCCCGGGAAGCATCTTCTTCATTTCAGTTCTTTGCGAATTCCATGCTCTAGCATGACTTCTGGCTAGTATGCAACTAAGAAGCTTTAGCATTCTGAACCTGGTCAGAATCATCACAAAAACTTGCAAATAAAGCGCAAATATCATAATGATATGAATAAGATCATAAAAGACCTAAAATGAGAGCAACTCGTATTAAAAATATCTAAAACAAACTATAAAAGAGTAAAAGATAACTCTTTATGAGAGTTATCAATCGACATGCAGTGTTTCTGTCAACATGTGTGCTTTGGTCGAAATCTTGCGCATCGGCTGGTGCTCCATGTTGAGCTCTTTGTTTCGGTCAACATCAGGTGTGTCGACCGAAACAGAGGTCTCTACTGCAGAAAAATCCTCCATCTCTCCCCAAAACTCATTTTGCCTTGCACTTCTTTTTATTCTTCGGGTTCACTGCGGTGGTGTCTGGAAGTTGTCCTTGCTTGTGCTGCGTTCTAAGTGAGGTATCAATTTGACAGACTTCAGTCTCGATTATCTAAACATGCTTCCCCAAGTTGTCCACCTTTGTTGGTCCCAGATCAGAGTACGTATAATGTGCAGTGGAATTATAAGAACAGTTATATGCACTGTAATATCCTGATTTTAATTAAGCTGATTAATGCTTAATTAAATCTAAATAAAGGAATATTAATTTTGCAAATTAATTATTTATTCGCTTTTGAGACGAATTTGAATGAGATGGGTTAATTAAATAGAGCATTTGCTTATAATTGCATAATTAATCGGAGAATGCAATTTAAATTAAACCCAAGAAGATTAATTATTGGAGGAAATTATACACGATTGAGGTGGAGGTGAAATTGTTTCGTGGCCAAGAAATTACCATGTATATATATATTTGGATTGGTGCATTTTGTTGGAAATAAAGTGTGTAGGTGGGGGAATTAATGTGGAGTAAAGATAAAAGCAAAATGTAAAAGTTATTACAATTACTTCCTATCTTCCCCAACATACCACCCACACCACCCCGGTACCCTTCGCCAAACCCCCCCCCCCCTTCGCAGCCCATCTTCTCTCTACTTTTCCGGCCGCCACAGATCGTTGCCAGCAAAGCGACCACCACCACCACCGCGTAGATCGTCGTTCAAAGAGTCTAAAGAGCTAAACTACGCCCCCTGCCATTGAGTATCGAGCAAGTTACGAGCTTGTGAAGGTAAGTCATTTACAAACTATCGTAAAATCATATCGGCATGAGATCCGGCGTTTGAGCCGATGGATTGGCATTTTGAGGACATATTTATGTTCTTTATATTGTAGGGAGTATTTGGGTATGAAGGAACTCAGGTTTGGATGCCGGGAACCTACTGCACTGCCGTGAGGGAGCTTCTCCGGTGAGTGTTCCACCCTTAAATTTTTTCGGCGAGTTTTAAGCTTTCCGTTCAGTTAGGATGCATGTCTAGACTCCTGTTTTTGTTGTGAGCATGTTGGTGCATCGTTTGGGAGACGAGGTTGGCCGGAAGTTGAGTTGCCGCAAGTTTCAGCGGAGTGTGCTGAACAAGCGGCTGCAGCTGTTCGCGAGCTGCTGCTGCCACGTGGCCGTGCTGCTATTCTCCGGTGGTGACGGTAGTGGTTGGCACGGTCGGCCGTCGGTTGAACTGCTCCAGCAAACATTGTTTTTATTCTTTCCGTGGATTATGAGAAGTGAGTTCAAGTTGAATGATTTAAAGTTGTCAGTTAGATGTTGATCCTAGGTCCTAATTTCGTCTAGCATTATCAGTTAAGGTTGACAGGAATACTTAGACTATCCATCCTAATTAGTTCTATATATTGTGATAATTTTTTAAGGGGATTTAAAGTTAAAGGGAACACAGCTCAATCTGCACGAATAACCAGACTATCTTTTATAATCGTAAGCATAACACAGGTGGGAACTATTTTCAGTAAAAGTAAATGCCTTTCCGAGCTTCATGCTCAGTTTACAAAATGTGTGAAAATGATTTTGTTTTAACTGATTGCTATGCTAAATGTTTTTGTGATATTATATTTGTACCTTTGTTAGCCGACGCTTTCAGAGAGATTATTTAATGAGAATGAACCAGGAAATTACTGTCTTGATCTCATTAAAAGAAAAGGGTAGAAGCCCTATTTTAAAAAAAAAGAGTAGAAGCCCTATTTAAAAGAAAAGGTAGAAGCCTTATTATCTAAAATCGACTGGGTCTCAAGGTATTATACTGAGACTATTGCACTAATTAATGACAGTGGGTTGAGTGGTTTATCCATTCCCAGCTGCTCATCGTAACTTGGAAGTAGGTCAGCTTCCAGTTACACAACAGTAAACAGATATAATAACATGTTAAATAGCACGTACGAAATAAAATGTTTTAGATAACACAGTTTCTTTCAACAAAATCCCATGTTTATCTGTGTGAGTTGCATAGCATTCTTACTTGAACTATATTTTCGGGCATGTTTTTCACGGGGTACAATTGTACTCAGCCCCTCGTATTATTTCTAAAATACGCAGGTTAAGCAGCGAGGATGGAAGTGCGGGGTGTAAACAGATGCAACAAGGATTTGTACAGATTTTGAAAGATCCTGAGATATGCATCTTCATATGCATATCTCCACTACGCTGCACACACTGCTGCACCGCTCTCTGAACTTTATCCTTCCCGTATTTTGAATGCTTTTGTGAACAAATGTTTAACTCCTTACATTGTAAACTTTCAAACGTTGATGAAACGTGTTTAAATGTTATTTCTGAATGCTTTTTTGAATTATCATGAATCTTCCGTTGTTTTAATTTATGAAAATATTTGAAAATCGTCAACCACGACTGTAGCGCGCCCCAAAGTTGGGAAGGTCAGTTGGGGGCGTTGCATGCACTCTTAACGTGGGTTATTCAGTTTCAAATAGGCAACTCAGTTTTAATCAATGGTTTTAAAACGACAATTTGTGATAGCCAGCAGTTAGGTATCCAGTTTACAGTTATATGCAGTCAATAGTTATGCACTTCAACACTTTTAGAGAAGTGTTGAAGGTTTCAAAACACAATTGAAAACTGTATGGTGCGTAAAGTAAATAAACTATAAATGATGCAGTATATTTATAGTGGTTCTGAGCCTTAAGTCCTACGTCCACTCTTTGAAAATTAATCCGGTAATTCACTAAGTAATAAAGATACAATCCTCACGATCTATAGCCAAATGTTGTAGAAACCACCATCTACAGCAAACTAGATGACTGGCCCACGTAGTTGTTCTTCACTCCTTCAGTTCCTCGAAGCCAGGTGGCACCTTGAAGTCTTCTCAGAAATGGTAATCTTTGGAAACGGATTGAGGACAAACCTCCCTTCTCCTTCTCCGGTGGGAGGATGGTTGAGTACTTCCCAGAGCGTTTGCTGGTTGGCAAAAGCCCGTAATAACCTGGTCTCTTTAGAGAATCAGGTTGTTGTGTTCTCACTTGGAAAGTAAGAACACCAAGAAAAATAGACTAAGTCAAAAGACTTAATCCTCGTGTACTCAAATGTCACACGGTGAATCACTGAAGATTCTTTAAGCAGTAATGCCTCGTGTTCAATAAATAAACCACGGAGTTAATGCTTTCTTGCTAGAGAGCTTTAAATTCGGCAGAGTGACGGCAAGGTTTTTTGGCGTTCTTCAGGTATTTGTTTGTCTCTCTGGTCTCTGCTATTTATAGTTGGAGATTTGAAAATAACCGATAGAGACAACTCATATGATGTCCAATCAGTGTCCATCCTTTTCTGTAAAGTAGACCTGCTCTTCTGCCTTTTCTGAATCACTGCCATGCTTTTTGCAGGGGCAGTTTGTACTTGTTGTGTCAGACTCGAACAACGTTGTACTCCAATCATAACTGAGTGTACCTTCATTCCTTATCATTGAATCTTCAATACTCCTTTATGACTGTTCGGCATCTTGTCTTTCACGTGTTTCTTTGACGTGAAACTGTCCTGGTCTGAAACTGTGAGCGCCTCTCGACAGTTTCTTTATGAAAACTGTGTCCACAGTTTTCTTTGCTATACGATCCTTGACAGTTGAAAAACTGTCTGCACAGTTTTTCACCGTCTATCACTCAGCACAGTTTTCTCGTTCATTATTCTTGACAGTTTTCTCGTCTGGACAGTTTTCTTCTCCTAGACTATTAAAACTCGATCATCCTATACAAGGATTACATGAGGTAATAACTCTAAGACCTAAACTTTTGTACATAGTTTTGACACATCAAAACATCAAATTAGGTATTTCTACATCAAAAACTAACAATTTCCCCCTTTTTGATGTGGTCAAAACCATACCTTTTAAGTTAAAAAGAAGATGCAGTTTCTCTGAGTTTACAAGGTTTGAAAATCTAGTACTACTCAGAACTGTGCTTCTTCTATACTCGACCTACTCTAACTTATCTTCCCCCTAATGGGAGAGATATTTCTCTATTAACATTAATCAGTTTAGAGCGATAAAATCTAACACTGGAACGTGTGAATTTAGCTAAGTATCAAGGTAAGAGACAATGAGCAGTTGTCTTCAAACCAACAATTTTAGACCTTTCATTATATGTGTCTGTTACAAGTACATGAAAAGTTTAAAACTGCGGTAAAAGAAGACACAAAACAGTTCAGAAGTTACTCAGTTATGCTTGAGATTTGTCATTTTCCTTGTCCTTGTCTTGGTTTGAAGAGTCTGCGTCTTTTGTCTTTGAAGTAGCAACAGAGATTAAGGTTCCAGCTTGCATGGCAAAGCTCTTGGCCATGTCCATCTTGCTGCATTCACTCCATTTGCAATCTGATCTGCTCACTCGCCTCTCCATCAACTGCAACTGCAGCTTCATTTGTTCATCTCTCCTCTCTTCCACCTTTTTGACAAAATCAAAAATTGAGACAATGGATGACTGGATTTGCCGGTTCATTTCCTGTCTCATAACATCAAGGGTTAGATGAGGTGCTTGTAAGGATTTCCCGTGAACCGAATCACCAAATCCAAATAAGCAGGACCAATCATGGATGTTGATTACGACAGGCAATTCATCAAACCCAAGCATTATCCTATGAATTTAATGCGTGGATTTATAGATTATCGTTAATCCGTAGAGTCTGATCCGATCTTTTTCATTTGAATATCCAATCTTTAATTCAACCACGCAATTCAATTAAATCTGCGGAAACAAAAATTAGTAAACTAATTTCTTGATTTAATCGAAATATTGAAGACAGAAAGGAAGAAATCTGGTTCTCCAGATCAGATCTTCAGATCTGTATCTCATTGTTGTTCAGATCTGCTACTGGAGAGGATTCCACAGATCTGTGATGTGTAGGCCGGAGTCGAATTCCATCTCCTCCCAACACTGGCGCCGCCCTTGCTCTCTCTCTCCCTAGGGTTTCAACTGATTTGAATTGTGATAAGGAGGTTAGGGTTTCAGAGAGAGAGCTGTTTATTTATAGACCTAGGGTTTTAACCCTAATGGGCTATTGGGCCTTTTTTCAGCATATTTAATTGGGCCAGACCTGGGACCTAATGCAAATAATAAAGTGGGCCTATGAATTAATTAATTCCCATGTCCACAACCCAGGACACAATAAATTAATTAATATTAATTCTTTTTCACCACAGAATTAATACTGACCTACCCCTTTATTACCACGTTATGAGAACGGGCTGCATTTATCTGAGAATCCCCATATTTAAGGTTACCGAACATTCATCAATCAATCGGAGCTTCTCACAAGCTCTTTCTACAATTAATTAATATCTTATTTTCCTGAGCAGTACCACTCAAACCTTATCACTTGTGCCTGAACTTAATCAGCCTGCAGGACTTTGGCACGATGAATGTTATTGAGCTCCTCAGGGAATGTCCCCATCCTATTACTCAGATATGGTTACCTAACTCCAGTCCCAGGCCGTACTACACGAACTGCTGCTACCCAAAATGCGGATATATGAGCACGTTACTTAGGCTCTCCACCGTGGCAAATCAAAGCAACAGTCAACCCGTGCATACCCTCGAACCTCCGTTAGGGTTTGGACTCAATCAAGAACGAGATCTTGTATTTGCTGATGTCAGACAGACAAATACATCTCAATGTGGTCCAATCAATAAACCACCCTTGCGTACCAGCATATAAAGTAACCAAGACAGATTACTTCTTCTGACTATGCTGCAGCCATCCGGACAGAAGTATCCTCAATGCTATCTCGGATGTGATAATATTTATGTCTCACTAGGTCAAGTGATCATACAGTCTTCTGCGATCTACAACACGCCGTATGATCATCCCTATCGGTGAAACCGGAGGATACCATTGTTACGTGCATGTAAGTTTGTTTAACAGATAGGAGAAAAGTCAATTGTATACTCATTGTAATAAATGCTTTCTGTATACAAAACCCAACAGTGCTGCCACATAGATGGGATTGGGAGACATTGGTCTTCAGAAGCGACGAGAGCTCTAGAGTCTCCACCGGTTTGGCTCTGGGATGTAGCAGTATACAGCTCCAGTTGTTCATGAGCTCTGTTGGTTGCTTCCTTTTCCTCTCTTTGCTTGGTTGCTGCCGCTTCTGCATCATTTCTTGCATTCTCGGCAGCTGTCTCTTCTTCTCTTCTTTTTACTTCAGCAACTGCTGCTTCTTCTTATTTCCTTCTCAGTTCAGCTGCTGCTTCCTCTTCTTGTTTTCTTTTCAGCTCAGCAGCAATTTCTTCTTCTTGCCTCTTTCTTTCGGCTTCTTCAGCCTTCTGTCGTGCCCTTTCAGTGGCTGTTGTTGCTTCCTCTTCTTTCCTCTCTTGTTCTTCCTCAAGTCTTCTTTGCTCTGCTTCGCGTTCTAGCCTTTGGATCTCTTCCTCTTCTTCGCGAATCTTCTGAGCTTTCTTGGCAGAGAACGTTTCAACAAATTTGACTCAGAATAAAAGCTGAAACTGTTGTTGGAAAGCATTTGCAATTGGCACTTAGAACAAGTGCAACAGCTTTTTCGACAGTTCCCTCAAGAGTTAAGTTGAAGGAGAGTTGAATTGCTTGGGCCAGAGCAGCTTTGTCTTCTTCTTGCCTTTGTTTTTGTAGCTCCACTTCTTCCTCTTCTTCAAGCTGGTGGAGACGTGTCCCGAATATTTTCTCTTTTCATTCAGTTTTTGTCGATGTTCATTCAGTTGCTCAAGGGTAGCGAGATATTCAGCGATCTTTCTTCGAATGGTCTCCAGATTCGATTCTTCTTTGTTTGTAGCAGTCTCCTTTGGAAAGTCACTTTGATCAGTTCCCCCTAAATTCGAGAAGGGAATGATATCTTGTTCTGCTTCCTTAGTTTATACTTCTTGCTCATCGGAAAATTCTGAAGTGGTCCTGCCATCCTCTGGTTGTTCTGGTCTTTGAGATGTGGTTTTCTCAGAATCAGATGATGAGTTGCATGTCATCTCTTCAAGATTTACTTGTTCATCAGCTGTGTAGATTCCAAGAGCCTCAAGTTGAAGGCGTTCGACAGCGTCAGTGGATATGAGCTCTGGATTCAGAACTTTCTCCTGTGGTTTGGAAGATTGACTAGCTCCTTCAAGTGTAGCATCGAATCGCAATTTCTTGGCAACTGACCTCATTGATCTTTCTTCTTTCCTCTTCTTAGTTTGATATCCTTCAATGTCAGTTTATTTACCTTTCACAGCTCGCTGTGAACCTTCTCTCAGGTTTGTCTCTATTTGTTTCCTCTTATTCATTTTTCTCCTTTCCTCATGTTATTGAGCTGCGGTGCCAGTTTTCTTAGATTTCTCAGAACCCTCGGCAATTTGAATGGGCAGAATGGCAGCGAGACTCTCAGTCATCTCAGCATCTACTTTCTTGTTGTCAAAATTGTCATGCCCTTCATCATCACCATCGTTTCCACCATCGTCTCCTTCATCTCTTTGAATCAAGCAGTAGACAGGATTCTTAGATGGTATGAAATCAGACGATATAAGGTCTTCCCCCACATCACGAAGACCTAGAATACTCTCAAGAAGGTAGCTAACCTTCAAACCAAAATTAAAACTCGAAGAAAACTAGTCATCTTTTTAGATGCCCTTATTTTTCTTCGCATTGTCCAGCAAGCGTCCAAAAATATATTCTGCTCAATTTCCTCCAAAGCAGCCATCAAGAACCATCATCAAGGCATATTTGGGATTGCTTAACTCAGACAAAGATCCAACACCACAATAGATTATCCTCAGTGCGATCTCACTGAGTGTCTTATAGAATGGGTTCAGTTCAGATACCTTGGTGGAAGCTTTGAATTTTTCTTTAATCTCTGGCTTCTTCCACTTCACCCAATGATTCTTCATTGCCTCCTTGTTATCATGGAGATAACTGGCGATGTGGACCCCTGTCTTGGGTAGATGAAGGTATTCGGCAACGAGATCAGGATCACCCTTATATCCTTCTTTGCAACTTTTGTCTTGAAGAATCGGTTATCTTTATCAATTATCGCATGTTTGTAGAACTTAGCTACGCGATGTGGAATGAATCTCTGGGGAGAAGCAGTCAAGAACTACGTCAGGTTCTCCTTTATGAGCTTCTTGGAGAGCTCTGTAGCAATCGCCTCGTCAGACGAGATTGAGGCGAAATTCCTCCAATTCAAGATTTTTTCTTTTACGACTTGCGATGCCCAGAGCTATTTGTTGATGAGGCCATAAGCATGAACAATTTGAAATAAATTGTCTTGTGAGGTCTCCTCTGCGACTATGAACGGCTCAGGGTTATCGGAGGTGCGGGTGCCTTCGATTTGAGTCTTCTCTTTCAGCATGTTTGGGAGATGTAATGTGGATAATTTAGAAGACTTGGAGTAGAGACCTTGAGATTTCTAAAGATTGACTTGCAGAGAGTAGAGAGTTCAAGTGAGAATGTTGAAGACGACGACAAAAACGGTTTCAGAAATTTTGGTAATCAATCATCAAAAAATAATCATAGGCTGAGATTAAAACCCCTTTTAGCGTTGGACGACTAAGATAGACGCTGACGTAGGCAGCTGTTCACGTCTCTGGCACGCCGTTTAGGAGTGCATGGGAAGGTCGACGTGGCTCCGTGTAATACGCCATTGAGTTGTCCGCATTTAATGCGACGTGTAGCCGAAGACTTCGTCGAATTTGCAAATTCGTGCGTTTGACTAAGGCAGTTTTCTCTATCCCACGTCTTCATAAAACTACTTAAGAAAGTTCAAAACTGTCCTTATCGAAAAACTGAGCAACTTTATCTCTTAGTTGCCGGTTAGAAACTGCCCTTTCTTTCGATAGTTAAAAATTGTGACCTTGACAGTTTCCTCGTGCAGTTTCCAATCAGTCCTTGAACTCCATCCTTAGACTTTAATGTGAAGTCTAGGAACCGGTACAACTGTGGTTTGACCCTTTACTGACTCAGAACTCATAGCCTTCTGACCTAATGCCCATATACCTATTTTGTATGGCTCGATGCGGTTGTTGGGCATTGAATGCTGACTCATCGGCTTCTGACTCTGAACTGTGAAGAGTCATGTCCTATATTTAAGTGATTTGCCATCTTTTCGATCAATGCACAAAATCACCTATAAATACCCCTTTTACGAGGTAGGGAATGCACATGATCCATCCTCTTTCAGAAATCCATAAAACATCCAATCTTCCAAAATATGTCTTCCTCATCATCTTCTTCTTTTCCTTTTAATCTTTCGAGAGAAATGAGGAAGATCTCCATCCAGATGAATAAGATTCTGGGTGAGAAAAGACTTTATGCACAGTACTGGAGAATCCCATAAGTTCACGACGAAGTGGTGGGAAACTTGAGGGCGAACGATCTTGAGCGCTTTGTAACCATAACACCTAATTCCTTCCATACGGATGTGCTCAAGTTGGTTACTTACAATGCCAAGGTCTCCGATGAGGAGATCTACTACAATATCAATGGGGAGGAATTCTTCTGGTCAGCTGATTATTTTTTGGATGCGTTCGAGCTTCCTTGCAATGAAACGCCGGTTCTGCAGTATCGATGGGAGGAGATAGCACCAAAATGGTAAGTTTGGCAGGATTGGAGAGTGTGGGACATTGATTTCCTTCCAGTTGTGTCAAGTGGGTTCCTCAAGCCGCGCTACAGGGTGTCCTACGACATCATTAATCAGATGGAGGTCTACAATTCCCCTGATGAAACAAACTTTACACCGTCTGTCTGGAAGGCAATGATGGCGTTTGAGGACCAAGCTTCAGCGAACTAGGCAGGATTCATCTTCGATCGTGTGAAGAGCGGCCTGCAGAAACTGCCTGAAGTCACTGTCCCCTACGGCATGCAGCTGAGGTGGCTCTTGAGAAACGGATCCCATACTTCAAGGAAGGTCCTTCGAATCTGGTTGGATCCGACTACTACCTCTCCAGATGGACGCCCACCAACTGATTGTCTCCAGGATAAACTTTATGAACTTGTGTATCCTTCCTTTTTATTTTGCTTGGACATTATATCACCTCCCTTATTAATGAATGAAATAGTCGTTTTCCCTTTTGACTTCAATCTTAAGCAACTGTTTTACGAATAAAACAACTGACTTAACTAACATGCCAAACAATTTTACACACTCAGTTTAACAATACTGCTCTGATCAGTTCTCATCTCTTTCCTTCGAGATTTCATCAAACTCCAGAAGACCTAGTTTGATGCATAGCTCTTTGAAACGAGCCTCAGGTAGCAGTTTAGTGAAAATATCCGCTAACTAGTCCTCCATTCTAATGTATTCCACCGAGACATCTTCTTTCTCAACATGGTCTCGTATGAAATGATGACAAATATCAATATGCTTCATCCTGGGGTGTAGAATTAGATTCTTCGATATACAGATTGCACTGTTGTTTTTGCAGTAAATAGGAACACGTCTATTTTCTACCCCATAATCCTTAAGCTGCAACTTTAGCCAAAGCACTTGAGCACAGCAACTGGCAGTTGCAACATATTCAGCCTTAGTGATTGACGTAGCCACGGAATGCTACTTCTTATTGAACCAGCTGATAAGTTTGTGACCTAAAAACTAATAGGTTCCACTTGTGCTCTTTCTATCAATTCTACAGCCTCCAAAATCTGAATCCGAGAATCCATTTAGCATGATTCCATCAGTTTTGGGATACCAGATACCTAAAGACTCAGTCTTTTTAAGATATCTCACGATTCTCTTAGCTGCTTCCATGTGGGACTTCTTAGGATTCACTTGGAATCTTGCACACACTGCCACGGCATAAGAAATATCAGGTCTACTGGCAATTAGATATAGTAGTGACCCAATAATCCCTCTATAAGCAGTCAGATCGATAGGTTCTCCTTCTTCATCAAGAGTGATTTGAGAACTGGTGCTCATAGGAATCCTTATGGACTTCGTCTTCTCCGGACAGAATTTGTTGATCAAGTCTTGAGTATACTTCTTCTGACTTATGAAAATCGCTTCATCAAACTGATCAACTTGCAAACCAAGGAAATATGTCATCTTGCCCATCATACTCATTTGAAACATATTCTGCATCAACTGGGCAAACTTCTCACATAGCTTAGTGTTTTTGCTTCCGAAGATAATGTCGTCTACATAGATTTGAACAAGCAGGATGTCCTCTCCATCCTTTATCTTAAATAGGGTTCGGTCGATTGCACCCTTTTCAAATCCATTCTTTAGCAGAAACTGGGAGAGAGTTTCATACCATGCTCCAGGTGCTTGCTTCAAACCATACAAAGCTTTCCTTAGCTTGTAGACTTGGTTTCCTTGCTCGAAACCTGGGGGCTGTTCGACGTAGACCTCTTCCTTTAATTCGCCATTAAGGAAGGCACTCTTCACATCCATTTGAAGAAATGTGAAGTTGTGATAAGCTGCATACGCCAAGAATAGATGAATAGCTTCCAGTCTCGCAACTGGTGCGAATGTCTCATCGAAGTCTATCCCTTCGCATTGTGCGTAACCCTTGGCAACCATTCACATCTATTTGAAGAACTGTGAAGTTGTGATAAGCTGCATACGCCAAGAATAGATTAATAGCTTCCAGTCTGGCAACTAGTGCGAATGTCTCATCGAAGTCTATCCCTTCGCATCGTGCGTAACCCTTGGCAACCAATCTTTCTTTGTTTTGAACAATGGTATCGATCTCATCTCTTTTGTTCTTGAAGACCCATTTGGTGCCGATCACAGATTGATGTGTAGGTCTATCCACTAGATAGCACACATTGTTGTGAGTGAACTCTCCTAGTTCCTCTTGCATTGCATTAATCCAATCCGTTGATTAAAGAGCTTCAGCAATCTTCACAGGTTCAATCTGAGATATGAAGCAAGACATCAATACAGTGCCTTGTCTGGTTCGAATGGGATTTCCAATATCATCCAGGATGGCTTCAATAGGATGATCTCTTAACCAACTAGGCTTCTTCACAGTTACGACTTTAGTGGGAGCAACTGGAGTCTCAAAAACTGCTGGAGGTTCCTGATGAGATGGTTCACCTCCAAGTTCTGGAACTATATTCCGAGCAGCAACTGGATTCTGAACTACAACTGGCTCGTTAGTTGGAGCTGCTTCCACAGCGGCCTCAAGGTTGACTTCCTTGGTATCATGTTGCTCTACTTCCAAAACTATTGTGTTCGTTGTGTTGGCTTTAGCGGGCTTCTCTTCATTATGATCTTCTATATTAATGAACTTTAAGGCCTCAGCAATGATGTTAGCATCATTGGCCCTCTCGACTACTTGGGGTTCAGCCGAGGCAACTGGAGTCTCAGGATCATCATTCATAGATCTAGTCAGAGGAACTGTTTGATTATGATCAAGATCAGTTCTAGGTTCCTCATTGACATCCTTGATCTCATGATTTTCCAGACCCAGTTCTTGAAGTGTCCTGCGCACTAGAGTAGCTTCATAAAAAAGAACATGACATGTTATTTCCACAAGCTGGGTTGACTTATTGAATACCCTATATCCCGTATATGAAGGGTGTCCATAACCAAGGAACACACCTTCATCAGCTTTAGGGCTGAAGGTATTCAATTTTGACTTCTCCATGTTATAGATATAACATGGAGAACCAAAAGCACGAAGATAAGCTAAGGAAGGCTTACGACCATTATAGATTTTATAGGGAGTCTTATGCAGCCTCGTGTTGAATGCACTTCAATTCTGCGTGTAGCATGCTGTCATTAAGGCTTCTCCCTAAAATCTTTTTCCAAGGACGGTCTCAGCGATCATGGTCCTCACTGCTTCTTTGATTATTCTATTCCTCCGCTCAGCAAGGCCATTTTGTTAAGGAATTCTTGGAGTAGACTTCTCATGCCTGATTCCAATTTTAGCGAACGAGTCAATGAGGGGTCTATTGCAAAACTATGTTCCATTATCGGACCTTATCCTCTTAACTGTCACCCCTTTGTCATTCTGAAGATGGGTAATTAGTTTTGGCAGCTGAATTTTGACTTCGTCTTTGGACTTGAGCATCACCACCCATGTATATCTTGAGAAGTCATCAACAACTACTAATGTATACTTTCTTCCTCCAATTGTGGGCGGAGTAACTGGACCAAACAGATCCGTGTGGAGCATTTCCAAGATCCGGTCTGTGCTTGCTGAACTGGCCTATTCTTGAACGAGGCTCTTGTCTGTTTCCCGAGCTGGCAAGCTTTGCAAACTCCTTCCTTTTGGAACTTCTTCTATGGCAGTCCTTCAACTAAATTATGTTTTGCCAAATGTCTGATCGATTTGAAGTTCAAATGACTTAATCTTTTGTGCCACATCCAGTTTACTCCATTTGAGGAACTGTGTGCCAGGAGGCAGGTTCCCTCTTTTCCACTGGAACAGTCCACAACGAAAAGACCTCATTTTATGATTCCTCTGATCTTGGTCTCGTTGGTCAGCTTGTCTATGATGTGGCACTCTGATTCTTCAAAACTGACAACGTAGCCGCTCTCGCTCAACTGGCTTATGCTAAGAAGGTTGTGCTTCAAGTTGGTGACTAAGGACGCGTTCTGAATGATGATTCCATTGTGCTCCACGCATCCTTTTCCAACTACTCTACCCTTGGCTTTGTTCCCAAAAGTGACAGACGGTCCTCTGCACATCACAAGATTCTTGAGAAGATCCATCTCTCATGTCATGTGTGTTGAGAACCCGCTATCCAAGATCCATGATCTTGCTTTCTTTTGAGAACTTTGTCCCTACAAGACAGAGATTTCATTTAGGTCCCCGTATCCTTTTGGTTCCTACAAAGTCAGTTCTCTGGATCCGTCCTTTTGGTATCCAGACCTATTTCACTTTTACAATTCGTGAAACTGAATCACTCTTTAGTGATTGATTAACCTTTCTTCTAAAATAATGTATGTTGTTTGAATGCATGTTAGGAAAGGTTGTGGTGTGTGAACTCTTTCTGAAACTGTTGTTCTGGAAAGAGTCTCGAGAAACTGTTCTCGGGTGTTTAGCCATCACAGTCTTTTGAGAGTAAAAATGTCTCGACTCAGGCCTCGAATAGGTGTTCCCCCTATTCGGATAACTGTTATAATAAAACTGACTTTTATTATAACCTCTCGGATTGATATCCGGTTGACGAATTGACTTCCTTACAGCATTTACATGTTTCTTAGTCATTCCTGTTGGTAAAACTGGATTCCTTGCATATGGAACATTACGCTTGTCCAGTTTTGAAGGAAAGTCAGTTTTCCTCTCGACCGTTTGTTTGTATTGTTTACGAACTCTGTTAGCTCTCTGTCGAGGTGCCAGTTTCGGGTCAGTTTTTTACCAGCATTTTGTCTTTTCTTTCTGCTTAACTGGCTCTTTGGATTTGACTTTTCCTTTCTCCAACATAATGCATGAATTAAGTTTGGCTTTGACAGAGCCTAAAGAATTTTTCTTAGTTCTTGAAATAGATGCATGTTCGCTCAAAACTTTTTCATTTTGATGCTCCAAAAATCCAATTCCATATTTATCAGATGATTGTTTTTTAGCATTCAAAATTTCTTCTAATTTTCTTGAGCTCTTTTTGAAAGTGCATTCATTTGACAGGCTCAATTTATTCAAGGAATCACATTATATTGAAATATTTTCAAAATCTTTAAGGAGTTTTGAATGCTCTTCCTTGAGTTTTTCAAAATCCTCTCTGATTGACCTCATCTTTGCGACTTCATCGGTCAAAATTGAAATCTCTGATTTCAGTGAGGCATTTTCACTAACTAATGCATCTTTAATCTCATGGAATTCTTCTACCTCTTTAATAATGTTTTCAAGAGAAACATCTTCTGAATTTGAGCGACAAAATTCAGAGTTTTCTTCAAAACATGTAGATGCAAGAGATAAGGGTAGATGAGTTGTTACCACTATTTCGCAGTTTGAAGCGTTGTCTTCTTCGTGATAACATCTCCATCGATAGCTGCCATGAAGGCAAGGAGTGCTTCCTCATCAGTCTCATCCTCAGACGTGTAATAGCCATCATCATGGTCTGACATGTCTGGCACTTCAAATCTTGAGAGCATTGCTTGGGCCACAGCTTTCGATGCTCTCCTCTCAAACACCTTCTTCAGTCTGTCTCTCTCCTCCTCAGAAACTAGAGGACATTCGTACTTCAGGTGATGTGGAGAGTTGCATTCGTAGCACGTGCGTGTCTCCCTCTTTGTGAACCATTGCTCACTGAACTGAGCTTCCTTCCCTTTTCCTTTGGCCTTCTCGAGAAGTACAGTCAGGTTCCTCATCTGTTCCTCTAGTTTGGCAAGTGACAAGTCAGTTTCCTTCTTCTAAGCTGAGGTGGAGGTATCCTTCGCTTGTGAGGATTGGTAGGCAGTTTTCTCGAACTGAACTGGCCTCTTCGGTCGCCTTTGGAAGTCTCTCTTTACGAAGAATGTTGCGTCACCATCAGTTGCTGAATTCAGGGTTCTAATTGTAGGGTTTGAGTCTACGATTAACAACGTGAGTTGTTATTCAATTCGCAGGATCGTTCTTAGGGTATCAAAATAAATACAATTAAATAAACCATGTGAAGCCTAGGCATGCTCCTACAAAATTAATTGTACAAGGATGGATTAGGGTTTGTACCTTTTTCACCGTTTGATCTACAGGACAGATCGGAGTATGATAACGGTGAAGAAACGTTCAGATCTGAAGCGGAATACGAACAAAACGATGGCTTTCTTCTTCAAGAAGAAATCGATGCCCTCTCCTTTCTGTTCCTACAGATCTGATCTTCTGATCTGTATCCCTTGCTCCTTGGAAATCTGGTGAGGATTATTCTACCAAGTTAATTCAGCCGGAGGATTCGATCAGAGAAAATCCCTCCTTCCTGAATAGCCCTAGCCGCCACCCTCTCTGTATACTGAATTATGTTTCATCTACTTTTCTGATCTAGGGTTTGGCTATTTATAGTGTTAGGGTTTATGTAAACCCTAACCCTAATGGGCTTGAGCAGTGTATGGGCCAGACCAGGGATCAGATGCAAATAATAAAGTGGGCCCTCTTTTATTAATTAATTCTCTCATGTCCAACCCAGAACATTAATTAATTAATAAAGTATTGTTTTAACCTTCACCACGGTAACAATACTGACTCGCCCCTTTATTACCACGTTATTAGGAACGGGTTGCACCATACTAACATGATCCACATATTTAAGGTTTCAGACATTCATTAATTAATTTGGTTTATATGACAATCAACCATAATTAATTAATATCTTATTTCCTGAATAATACCACTCAACCTTTGTCTCTTATGCTTGAATAAATCATTCAGCCTGCAGGACTTAGCATAAAGAACCTTGTGAGCTCATCAGGGAATGTCACCATCCTGAAACGGATATGTTACCATACATCCAGACTAAGCAGACCCCACACAAACTGCCAACACCCAAAATACGAGTATAAGGGTACATGTAAGACCCGCCACTATGGTAAATCAAAGTGCGGTCAACCTGTGTGTGCCTCTTATCCTTCAGTAAGGTTTAAGACCATAGAAAGTATATTGGGATCTGGCTCGTTCATATGTCAATGAGAACGGCGCATCCCACTGTTGATCCCATCAATACATAAACATATACCGACACATCAAGTAGCCAGGATAAGCCCACTTATACACCGATGTGCCGCAGCTTAAACCGACAGCCTATCCAGGGACCGTCTCAGCTGTAATACTCTTTATATCTCGCTAGGTCAAGCGAGCCATATGATCCTGCTGTGGTAACACCACATGGCCATCCCTATCGGCGAGATAATAGGATATTATAGTTCGTTGTATGTTCACATTATCAGATAGCGAGATTTGTTTAATGTATCAACATAATGAAAGCCAGTATACAAACGCTTGATCAATTATGCTTTTCAGTATACATATCCCAACACTAATACCTTCATTCTTGTTCACTGTCTGAATATCCCATTCATGGGCTTGGAGTTCGGCGAACAACTCATTGGTTGACATCTTCGAGAGATCCATGGTCTTTAAGCTATTGATCTTAACAAATCAGTCTTCCTTGGGCATTCTAGAAAGGATTTTGGCGTTCATGTCAGCCACACTTTCTTCTTTTCCAAGATTTTTCATTTCGCTGACAATGGCGTTAAATCTTGCATCCATCGATTTGATTGTTTCACCAGGAAGCATCTGGAAAGATTCATATTTGTCGACGCACATTTGTTTCTTATTGCACTTCATCACTTCAGTTTCCCTGGTAAGCTCGTTGATCCAATTCCATAATTCTTTAGCACTGTTGTTCTCTATGGCTTCGTCCATGAGAGATTCTGGGAGAGATTGCATAATCATTTCTTGAGCGATAGGGTCAAGTTGATGGCGCTTCTTGTGTTCAAGTGTCCATTCTTCAAGTGGCTTGTCTATCATTTGGACACCACCTTGGCCATCTTGTCCTGCAAGCGGGATACTAATCTTTTGGATCATTAGAGGTCCATTCTTCAAAACTTCATCCATCTCTAGATTTTGAGCTCTCAATTGGATGAGACACCTCTTCTTCCATACCTCGAACTTCTTCGAGTTGTACTTGGGAAGGCTTCGATGATTCATCATTATCTTAAGATAACCTGCTCGCTAATCATACTTAACAAACTATTAAGAGTGAAAGGAAATATGGATCCGGTCTAAAGCGAATCAAAACAGGACAGTCTAGAATGACTAACTTGCTCTAATTCCACTTTTTGGTCCCAGATCAGAGTACGTATAATGTGCAGCGACAGTTTTAAAACTGGCAAATCAGTTTTACTCAACAGTTTTAAAACGACAGTTTGTGTTAGCGAGCAGTTAGGTATACAATTTACAGTTATATACAGTCAACAGTTATACACTTCAACACTTTTAGAGAAGTGTTAAAGATTTCAAAACACAATTGAAAACTGTATGGTGCGTGTAAAGTAAATAAAACTGTAAATGATGCAGGATATATATAGTGGTTTGGAGCCTTAAGTCCTATGTCCACTCTTTGGAAATTAATCTTGTAATTCACTAAGTAATAAAGATACAATCCTCACGATCTATAATCAAATGTTATAGAAACCACCGTCCACAGCAAACTGGATCACTCGCCCAGGTAGTTGTTCTTCACTCCTTATTCAGTTCCTCGAAGCTAGGTGGCACCTTGAAGTCTTCTCAGAACTGGTAGGCTTCGGAAATGGATTGAGGACAAACCTCCCTTCTCTTTCTCCGGTGGGTGAATGGTTGAGTTCTTCCCAGAACGTATGCTGGTTGGCAAAAGCCCGTAATAACTTGGTCTACTTAGAGAATCAGGCTGTTGTGTTCTCACTTGAAAAGTAAGAACACCAAGAAAAATAGACTAAGTTGAAAGACTTAATCCTCGTGTACTTAAAAGTCACACTGTGAATCTCTGAAGATTCTTTAAGCAGTAATGCCTCGTGTTCAATAAATGAACCACGGAGTTAATGTTTTCTTGCTAGAGAGCTTTAAATTCGGCAGAGTGACGGCAAGGTTTTTTAGCATTCTTCAGGTATTTGTTTGTCTCTCTTGTCTCTACTATTTATAGTTGGAGATTTGAAAATAGCCGGTAGAGACAACTGTATGATGTCTGATCAGTGTCCATCCTTTTCTGTAAAGTCGACCTGCTCCTCTGCCTTTTCTGAATCACTACCATGCTTTTTGCAGGGGCAGTTTGTACTTGTTGTGTCAGAATCGAACAATGTTGTACTCCAGTCATAACTGAGTGTATCTTTGTTCCTTATCATTGAATCTTCAATACTCTTTTATGACTGCTTGGCGTCTTGTCTTTCACGTGTTTCTTTGACGTGAAACTGTCCTGGTCTAAAATTGTGAGCGCCTCTTTACAGTTTCTTTATGAAAATTGTGTTCACAGTTTTCTTTTCCATACGATCCCGGACAGTTGAAAAACTGTCTGCACAGTTTTTCACCATCCATCACTGATCACTGTAAAATCTACAGATTAATTAGAGAAACAGTGGCAAATGAATTTGTAAACCCTAAGGTTATCGAATCCAGGGGAATTGTGTGGTGAAACTATCTTATATACAAGCTATGATCCTAAGATTCATTGTTTGAGGAATTCAAAATCAGGGTTTTGTTTGGAAAATAAAGATGACAATGTTGAAAATTAAAGAGGTTTTGAAATCAAATTTAAAAGAACACGGATTCTAGGGAAGAATTCTTATTATGGATAACATGTAGGAATCAATTAATTTAACAGGTGGAATACTGCAATAATGCTATATTTCCTTGTTTGGCAAATATAACCTAGATTACTAATTAGTGACTATCTCCGCTCGGTCTCAAGTACACCAAAATAGTTATACTGATAAGCAAATCAGTTCAATTCCTACAGTCTAGTACATCTTTTTGGATAGTGTAGATTGTATCATGCATTCTTAATCCCACTACCAATATTTACCTCTCGGTCCCTCAATCAATAGCTAGACATCTAAATTAATCGTCACCTCTCGGTCCTTGAATTAATCTAGAATTAAGAATAAACACAAGAATCATGAACCTAATTAATTAATCCTAACATGCATCCATAATAATATCAAACCCTAGAACCCGCTAGGGTTTCTAGCCATTCATCGCAGATAGAAATCCAAAAGAAAAGATATTAAACTGCATAAAAGTAAAGAACTTACAAGAAAATAAAAGGGTTTCATGTTTCCCAAGTCTCCAAACTCTAAAAACTGAAAAATATGATGATTCCTATGATAGCTGATCCAAAAGGACAAATTTTCTAGGTTATTTATAGGGGTGGATGTGTATCCTATCAAATCTAGAGCTAAAGATATGAATAAATTCGATTTTCATCAAATTCCCGCTCCAGAAGACCCGCGTCGATCGTTGCTGGTTGGCGTCGATCGACGTGGCTTTATCTTCAGCGTCGATCGATGTGGATTCACGTTGATCGAAGTGGTCTCTTGCCCCTTCTGTGCGGTCTCACGGTTTTGGCCATAACGTCCTCTCCCGAACTCCGATTGACCCGATTCCAGTTGCGTTGGAGAGCTAACTCAAAGCTTCATCCATTGCCATGTGCCAATAGCTCGAATTCCCCTTGTGGAAGAACTCTTCACTGCTACTCTTACACGTCACTGCTTTCGGAACGGTCTTCAATTGATTTTAGGCCTAAAACCTGCAAAAACACCAAGATGTGCGTAATACCACCTAATATTGGCTCATGCATAAAATATATATATAAACTCAATAAAATTACATAAAATAATGGAAAATAATATAGATAAGCGAGTAAAATAATGAGCTTATCAAAACCCCCCAAACTTAAACATATCACACTCAAGAATCAAAAATCCACTACACACAAGCAATTTGAAAGAGACGGAAAATTCATCAACGGTGGAAGAACTCACAGGAAGTGTATCGCTCAACTCTCAAGTGTTTAAGGTATAGATGAAAGCACTCAACAACATGTATGAAGAAATTTCTACCTTAGGCTTGCAAATTTTCTAATATCTCCACTGCTAGAATGTGCACACAAGCCTAGAATCAAAAAGGACTTTCATTAGGTTGTAATGTAGGCTTTTTGTGAAGGGTATGGAAAATTTGGCCAAGTAACTAACTTAAGTTGAGTTGATCATTCTCAACCAATGCAACCACCATCTATTCATCATTCAACCTTCTCCTCAAATATTTCAATAAATACACAACCCTTTTTTTCTAGCTCATTTTGAATCTCTTATGCTCTTTACAAAATTTTGTATTCTTTTCTTTTCAGAGAGCTTATGAGAATTCTAATTATTTCTTTGAGCTTCTTTTTCACACATCTTTTCACCACTAATTTAAATTTTCTTATCTCCATCGCACAATCATTCCACCCCATATACCACAATTCAAGATATGAGCGAAACCAATACTTCTCTTAATCTCATAGACAAGGAAAGAAAAATTTTGTATAGGCTCAAAAGTGGCTAACTAGGGAAAATTTAATGTGAAGGGACAGTGTTTAGGGAATTGGGCTATCAAAGATGGCCTAAGATCATTTCCTAAACTTGTGCACATTGTGCAGTCTCAACATAGAAAATAGGCAAGTTCAAGAGAAATCAAAACACACATGTGAATCTCACATCAATCGAAATAAAGGCTCAAAATTCTCACACATGGGTTCAAAAAAATTTCTTCCACGGTCAATTTCAAATCAGCTCAATCAGCATGCAAGCATAAGTGTCAAATCAATCCTATCATGCGGTATTCTACATTCATAGGCATCTAACCACAATCACAATCAATTCAAACTCAACCCTCAACCGATTCTACTCTCACAATCTCATTCGGGTTATTTCAAAACTCAAAAATTTTCCCCACAAAATAGAATAAAATTAAAATTTAGGGCAAAATTAAATACGAAAAGCAGAATAAATAAAAGATAGAACATTCCATCTCTTGTCCACATCCCCTCGAACTTATTTCCAACTCAAAGAGTGGAATAAGTTTGAAAATCAGACAAAAGAGGGAACGATACCTGGTAGTTGATCTCAGACATCAACTTTTTATCCCCCGGAGTCTTCGACATTGCACGACATGGAATAATTGCTGCTGGCACTTTGCGTCGATTGACGTGAAGCCTTCTTGCGACCCTCTCCTTGGATCAAGTGTATTCAGTCGGTCGGCTGCTCGGCGTCGATCGATGCCAGGCTGCGTCGATCGACACCGAGCCGATCTCCAAATTTTTTTATTATTATTAACTGCAAAATTACTATTAACGCAAAAATAATAGAAATTCGAAATAAAAAAATGAAAATTAAAAAAGAACTATGGAAAAGGTTGGGTTACCTCCCAACAAGTGCTTGATTTAACGTCACAGCTCGACGATACCTCAAATCACCGCCAGGGAGGTCGGGTCAAGACTCGCCGACCTTTGGCATCCACCATTTAAACTTTCCGGTCTTTGATAATGGTGGTGAGCTCAGAAAAGGGTGGTGTAGTTGACACTTTCACCCTTTCGTTTTCTCGCTCCCACTCAATGGCAGTTGCTTCTTCCTCTTCAGATTCATCCCCTTCGTCAGTAGTGGAGATTCGATTGCACTCTGCTTTCTTCTTCCTCTTGTCGATCACAAAGGTAATCTTTTCATAATTTGCCCGGAGTGTGATCTCGCCGCCTCGACAGTCAATAAGAGTGGTGCTAGTGTCGAGAAACTCACACCCCAAGATCATGGGCATGTTCTCGTCCTCCTTCATCTCGTGCACCACAAAATCTGCAAAAAATGAGATGGCCCACGCGAATGAGCACATCCTCTAGTATAACTTTCGGGCGGGACATAGACCGGTCCGCCATCTGCAGGGTGATCGTCGTGGGCCTCATCTCTCTGATGTTGAGATGCTTGTAGATGGAGTATGGCATCAGGTTGATACTGGCCCCAGTATCACACAGTACTCTCTCGAACCTGTGTCCCCCAATCTTAACCGGAATAGAGAAGCATCCAAGATCGCTTCTCTTGATGGGAACCTGCTTTTGAAGTAGCAGGTTGCACTGCTTGTGGATCTTTACCGTCTCGTTCTCCATGAATTGTTTATTTCCACTCATCAATTTCTGTAGGTACTTCATGTACCCCGGAATCTCATTTAGTGCTTCGATCAGCGGGATGTTGATGCTGACCTTCTTCAGATTCTCCAAAGATTTAGAGAACTTCTCGTCATCTTTCTACTTCATGAACCTCTGTGGGAATGGCAAAGGAGAGGGTTGATCTTCAGACTGCTTCAGCTTTGCGCCTGGAACAGACTTCGGCGTCGATCGACGTAGGGTGGCGTCAATCGACGGGACTTTCTCTTCTGCATCGATCGACGCGGATGGTGCGTCGATCGACGTGGATCCCTATCCCATGCAGTTTTGCTCCTTTTCGCCTCCAGAATCATTCACAGCCATCTCAGGACCCTTGTAGCTCGTCCCAAACCTCAGAGTAATGGCCTTCACTGGCTTTTCCTTTTGTGGGGTTCACCTTTATCGTACTCGGAAGCTGTCCAGGCTTGTGTCGGTTGCCGAGTGTGGTGGCAATCTGGCTCAATTGTGTGTCCATCATCTGAAGATGTTTCGTCATCAGCTGCATGTGGTTGGCCATCCCCTTCACCTCGGTTTCTACTTTCCCAAATTGGTTATCCGAGCTCTTGATGAATTTCTCGAGCAACTCCTCCAGCACGGATTTCTTCCTTTCCACGATTTCTCCTCCAGTACCTACATCAAAACTAGACGGAGGGTGTTCTACAGTAGAAGGGTTAGAATAAGAAAAATCAGGGTGAGATCGCCCATGGTTGTAATGATACCCCTGATTGCCTCGGTAGTTATTGTGATAACCACAGCCAATGTAGTTCACCTCTGTCCCGGTAGTTCCAGACAAACTTCTTGCACCCCGGTTGATGTAGTCGGCCTCCACCGGAACAATAGCCATGCTTGGCTCTATAAGTGATGCAGCTTGTGTTGTGCCAAATTTTTCAATCTCTTCCCGGAGCTTTTTCACCTCGGCAACCACATCAATTTCTGGCTTGGCTTCCACAGCTTTGACCGGAATCTGTCTCTCAGTTGGCCATTGGTGGCTATTCAGCGCCATGTCTGCCAGCAACCTCATACTCTCTGCACCACTCTTCTTCATCAGTATGCCTCCAGCATATGCATCAACCAGCTCCTTCATGTGAGGATTCAAACCCTCATAGAAATGGCACACTTGCATCTCCAGATCGATGCCATGTCCAGGACAGAGTCGCAGAAGCTCTTTGTATCTCTTCCAGGCCTCGTAGAGTGACTCATCATACATCTGCTTGACAGTAGTAATGGCAGTTTTCCTCTTTAGCAGCAGGCTCGGTGGGAAGTAGTTGGTAAGGAACTCTGCTCGAAGCTCCTCCCATGTCCCGATTTGACTCTTATCCAGTCCAGCAAACCAAGACCGTGCCTCGTCTCTTAGTGAGAATGAGAATAGTCTTATTCTAATTACATCTTGGGTTACTCCATTCTGCTTCACAGTGTTACACACCTCAATGAATTGGTTGAGGTGGGTATATGGATCTTCTACAACTCTTCCCCCAAACTGGTTTTGTTGCACCATCTGAATAAGGCCTGTGCGCAGCTCGAAGTTGTTGGCATCAATGTCAACTCTGAATCCGGCCTCCGCTTGCTGTGGAAGAAATTGATCCAAGATGGACCTTTGCGGGATCACAACTTGCCTATCGTTCAACTCTGCCAGTCTTGCAGCTTGTTCCGCCTGAGTAGCCTTGGCTGCTTGCAGTTGTGCTCTCAGCTGCTGTACTTCATTCACAAATTGTCTCTGCTCCTCGGGAGTCATATTTTGCAGAGGTGCTTCAAGATTCTCAACCATCTCTCGCTGTTTTTCTTTTCCTTTCTTTTTGATTTTCCTGCAGGTTGCTTCAATTTCAGGAACAAAGGACTCGAGTGTTTTTCCTTTGGCTCCCGTGTCCATGCACCTGCACAGAAAATAGGTATAAATTAGTTCAGCGTCGATCGACATGGATGTCACGTCGATCAATGCAAAAAAATGGTCAACGTCGATCGATGTAAGGTGTCCATCGATCGATGCAGCAAAGTGATCGACGTCGATCAATGCTAATGGGCGTCGATCGATGTGGGATGCAGACACGAAAACTCACACACACAAACGTACAGAAAAATAAAACTCAATCCAGCAAATCCTACGACGAACTAGTAACAAGATAAAATCTAACAATTCCCCGGCAACGGCGCCAATTTGATCACTGTAAAATCTACAAATTAATTATAGAAACAGTGGCAAATAAATTTATAAACCCTAAGGTTATCGAATCCAGGGGAATTGTGTGGGGAAACTATCCTATATACTAGCTATGATCCTAATATTCATTGTTTGAGGAATTCAAAATCAGGGTTTTGTTTGGAAAATAAAGATGACAATGCTGAAAATTAAAGAGGTTTTGAAATCAAATTTAAAAGAACACAGATTCTAGAGAAGAATTCTTATTATGGATAACATGTAGGAATCAATTAATTTAACTGGTGGAATACTGTAATAATGTTATATTTCCTTGTTTGACAAATAAAACCTAGATTACTAATTAGTGACTATCTCCGCTCGGTCTCAAGTACACCAAATTAGTCAATCTGATAAGCAAATCAGTTCAATTCCTACAGTCTAGTACATCTTTTTGGATAGTGTAGATTGTATCATGCATTCCTAATCCCACTACCAATATTCACCTCTCGGTCCTTCTATCAATAGCTAGACATCTAAATTAACCGTCCTTGAATTAATCTTAGAATTAAAAATAAACACAGGAATCATGAACCTAATTAATTAATCCTAACATGCATCCATAATAATATCAAACCCTAGAACCCGCTAGGGTTTCTAGCCATTCATCGCAGATAGAAATCCAAAAGAAAAGATATTAAACTGCATAAAAGTAAAGAACTTACAAGAAAATAAAAGGGTTTCATGTTTCCCAAGTCTCCAAACTCTAAAAACTGAAAAATATGATGATTCATATGATAGCTGATCCAAAAAGACGAATTTTCTAGGTTATTTATAGGGGTGGATATGTATCCTATCAAATCTAAGGCTAAAGATATGAATAAATCCAATTTTCATCAAATTCCCGCTCCAGAAGACCCACGTCGATCGTTGCTGGTTGGCATCGATCGATGTGGATTCACGTCGATCGAAGTGGTCTCTCGCCCCTTCTGCGCGGTCTCACGGTTTTGGCCATAACTTCCTCTCCCGAACTCCGATTGACTCGATTCTAGTTGCGTTGGAGAGCAAACTCAAAGCTTCATTCATTTCCATGTGCCAATAGCTCGAATTCCCCTTGTGGAAGAACTCTTCGCTGCTACTCTTACACGTCACTGCTTTTAGAACGGTCTTGGAGTGATTTTAGGCCTAAAACCTGCAAAAACACCAAGATGCGCGTAATACCACCTAATATAGACTCATGCATAAAATATATATATAAACTCAATAAAACTACATAAAATAGTAGAAAATAATATAGATAAGCGAGTAAAATAATGAGCTTATCAATCACTCTGCACAGTTTTCTCATCCATTATTCTTGACAGTTTTCTCATCTTGACGGTTTCCACTTCAAAAAATGTTCCATAGTTTTCGATAGTTTTCTTCTCCTAGACTATTACAACACGATCATCCTATACAAGGATTACATGAGATAATAACTCTATGATCTAAACTTTGGTACACAGTTTTGACACATTAAAACATCAAATTAAAGGTGGGATTTCTACATCCATACCTAACAACCTTCGTATTTACCCCTGCCACTTCTTGCTAAATCTTCCCAACTTGGTAGTCAGATGCCCTGATGAACTTGGATAGCATCCCATCGAGGTTGTCCATCTTCTTTTCCATAATCTCACCATTCTAAACATCAAAACCAGGTGGAGGAAGTTCCGCACCATCTGGCTGAGCATAAGAGAAATCGGGGTGAGCTCTTGGCAGGTAGTGTCGGTATCCCCCTTGCCTATATTTATTCTAGTAACCTTCTCTGTTCACGTAGTTCATCTCGGCGGGATCGGCTTGCACCTGTGCTGCAGAAACTACGGAAACCTTCGCAGTAAACTTTACCATGCCTCCCTTAAGCTTTTCAATATCCAGCTTGAGAGTGCCATCTAGTTCTTTCTTTTCAACAGCTTTTACTTGAGGCCTCGTCAGATTTGACCACTTCTTTGTATGCAAGGCCATCTTCTTGAACAGTTTGAGAGCCTTATCAGCATATTTCCTCATGATAGGACCTCCAGCTGCATTATCCACCGACTCTTGAGTTCTTACATTCATTCCACTGTAAAGAAAACTTTTGAGTGAGCTTTGTCATGTATTAGATCTCTTTTATTAAACTGAAATCAATCTGAAATAAATGTTATCACATTGTTGCTTTCTTATGATTGCATGTATATCCACTTATCTTATATTGTAGACATGTGGTGGGTGCATCGTCCCACTGAAGATCGCATTGTTGGGTTCTTTATAAGATATAAAATGTATTGACAACGGAGATAGTTCTGGATAAACTATCGTTTTAGGTTGTAGTATAAACTTGAGATAACTAGTATTGGTTATTAATTTATAATTGTGCGTAGTGTCGCATTGAATGGATCGCGGTGAGACGTGTTCTTCTGTTCTGACTCTATGAAGAACCAAGGTCTCGGCGACTTTACTAATTCTTAACCCTAGATGTGATATTTAGATATATGCAAATGATTGTTTGTTACTTTGACTTACCATGGATGAGAATAGAAAGGATGATTCAATATGCTCCGTATCTTGGGTAACAATATTATTTGTATATATTTATTTAGTCACATTAGAGCACCGTGTCCTGGACATCCAGGTTGATGACATCCCCTTAAGGAGCTCATAAGTTTCATCGTATTAAACCCTGCAGGTGGAATTTGTTCTGATACGATAATAATGTTGAGCGGGTACTACTTAAGGAATTAAAATATTAATTAATTAATGCTGTCAGAGCTTTTAATTAATTAATGGATGTGCGTTATCTTACACACGGGGAATTAATTAAGTCAAATAGAAGTCTTGATTCACATCGGGATAGGATGGCAGTTGCAACATTAATTCTCTAGTGGAATGAATTAATGTTATAAGTTCAAATTATATTCTGGGCTGAATATATGTGTTTGGACTTATGGGAGGCCCAATCCTATACCTTCTAGAGATCTCTGGCCTGGCCCAACTAGAAACCCTAGAAGATGCCTATAAATAGGATCTTATGGTTGAGAGAAAAATCAAATTGTCATTCCATTAGTTCATGTGTTGAACGAAGGCTAGGCTTAGTTCTCTCAAACATTGTAGATCTAGTTTTGGTTGGCATCTAACGATTTGGAGGATTGTTGTCCACCCGGCATCCGATCGTGGTTCGCGGGACACAAGCTAGAAGATCTCTAGTGGAATCAATCTCCAGATCTGTAGATCTATTAAGGTAATCACTGATTTTCTCGATTTAATCTTATTAAATCATGTATGTGTAGATTTGGTATCCAACATCGATCATGGGGACGAAGCGCCTTCACCGGCGTGTTACATCAAAAACGACCTGGGTTTGATCCCCAAAAATGGCGTCAATTTGATCAATGCTAAAATTGCATATGAATTGTAGAAAATGGCAAATAAATTTATGAAATAGGATGTCGAACCCACGAGGAGTTGTATATCAAGATTATCCTATGTACTAATCAAAGTTTTCGTATTTATTGTTTGAGCAAAATAGAAGTCAGCGTTTTGCTGTTGAATTTAAAAATTGCAAAGACAGAATTTAAAGGGGTGGTTTTGAAAACAATAATTTATAGGTATAGATTCCAGGGCAGACAACCAATCCATCTACATGCACAATTAATTAACTCAGCTACAGTGGGAAATCAAATTTGATTATTACAATTGTTGAGTCTAGCAATTACAACCTAGATTACTAATATGGGACTATCTCATCTCGATCTAAAGAACACAATTGTTGGTCCAGAAATCAGAGTGCTAAACTGTGTAGCGGAAGGTTTGTCTATGCAGCGGAAGTATTAAAGACAATTCCACTGGTTCGCATAAACAGAGTATAGTCAGTTTTGTGTGTAAAAGACTTAAGCTTAGGTCTCTGTTTTCAGTTAAGGTAGTTTCACAGCATATACACTTCAAAACTTGGACAAGTATTGAAGGTTTCAAAAGTTAGTTTGTGAAACAGAAAAACAGAGCAAGTATGAAAGTAAGCAGTAAACAACACACAAGATTTATAGTGGTTCGGATCTCAATATCCTACATCCACTCTTCAAACCCAAGGTTTGGATAATTCACTAAGTAAATACAAGCCTCCCTACGATCTATACACAGCCGTTTGGCGCCCCCGTCCTCCAGTCAATTGTGGCGCTCGTCTAGAAACTCCTTGCAGACTCAATCTTCAGGTTAAAGTGGGACGCACCCCGCTGCCTCCTTCCTGGTGGTTGGATATTTATTGTTCTTCCCAGAACTCAGGTTGGATGTTTACTTGTTCTTCCTAGAACTCAGGTGGTTGGCATACGCCCATGAGAATCAGAATCCCAGACTAGGAAACTGACTGCTATGAATATATCTCAGAAAGATATATTCACCAAAGAAGAGCTTCAGCTTTACAGCTTCATCCTCGTGCTAGAAGAAGTTAGCATGGTATAACTTGAGTCAGAGACTCAAGTCTCGTGTAAGGAAACACGAAAACTCGGGGAGTTTGCAGAGAGATCCTCTTTGTCATGTGAAGACTTTAGGATTCTTAGCTCATAGTTCTTTCAACCTCGTATGTTTATGTGTTGATCATTCATTTTTAACCGTTAGAGATTGAGGTGAAGACCCTTTTATAGAGGATTTCCTCAAGGCATTTTAAATTTCTGCCCGTTGGACACATAAATCCAGACGTTAGATTCATGGAAGATATTGTCCAATCTTAGCCCATACCTTAGGTTTGCGACCTGCTCTGCTCTGCTGTGTCAGTGTACCATACACTAACTTTATGTCAGACTAAGTTCTAAGTTTGAGGAACCCAAGTTTGGATAATCTCGTACTGAGTTACACTTGGTCATATTCAAATGCCTAAGTCTAACTGAGCTTCGATATCTTTCGAATAGCTTGATCATTAAAGGTAGAGGCTCTCGTACTGACTTTCAAAAATCAATACAACTTAGCACTCATACTGACTTCCCTAGGTCAGTATGGAAAACGCCCTCATGCTGATTTCTTCAGATCAGTATGGAAAACCCTCATATTGACTTCTCCTTAGTCAGTACGGGGAAGCCCTCATTCTAAATTCTCATTGTCATTATGGTAGACCTTATACTGAGTCCTCCATCTCAGTTTCAAGTTAAGGTTGTACTTGGTAAAGATCAAGTTTCGGGCGTGAGTAGTCAGTTCTCGAGCATTCTCTTTTTCTCGGTCTTCAGCCTAAATTCTATTACAACTTAATCGGTCTTATACAAGGATTACAAATTAGAACTCTAGACTCTGAAAAACTGACTAAGATGGCTTACAATCTTTGACCCACCAAAACACAAAAGGTAAGGAAGGATTTCTCTAACAAAAATCCTAACAATAATATTAGTCATTCCAAATGAACATCATACTTTAATCCCTACAATTAATTCTTATTTTTGACAGAAACAATTGCAATAATTATCATTTTCCTATTATCAATCTTCACCTCTCAGTCTATCAATTGATAACTATAAACCTAGATTCAATTTCATCTCTCGAACCTTCATTAAATCTAGATCCAATTAAATTAAACTAGGAAATTAAACCATGTACTTCAGTTGTATTAATTAAACATGCATTAAGATTGACTGCTCAAACCCTAGAAACTGATAAGATTTCTAGTCAAAAATCATGGATAGAAATAAAGAAAACATGTCATTAACTTGCATTAATTAACTTACAAAAATAAAGAGGAATTTTGAAGTCTTGAAAATTCCAATGTTAAAGAAATTTGTCAAAAGGTACTAAAAACTCGAATACATGGGTATTTATAGATGTGAAAGTGTATCTCAAAAGGTATAGGGCTTAGAATATTGAAAATATCCAAAAATGGCGAGAATTTCCTTGTCGGACTTCTGTGTGGATCGGCATGAGTCTACATGTTGGGCCCTTCTTTTCCCTTCTACCTAGGTCAACATCTACACTCCATGTCAATCGACACGTGCCACGTCGATCGACATGGAGGTCTTCCCTGGTTTTTTGGCTTTGTCTTCCATGTTGGTCGACATCCCGTGTGTCGACCAAAATAGCAACTTCTCTATTCCGGCTATTTTCATCACTTAGCCACTTTTAGCCCAAAAACCTGCGAAATCACACCATGACAAGTATAGTAGCCTCTATAATTGACTAATGCACGACATAAACTATAAAATAAACATTAAATACGTAAAGCAAAGGAGAAAAACATGGATAAGTGAGTACATTTATGATCTTTATCACCTCTCAACCTTTTTGTAGGTACCTCTTTCCTTTTTTTGTGGTTAGTGCTTCTTCCACCCTTAACTCTGCATCGGCTGCTTGCACCTCCATCATGGTCAATCATTGATATCTTGTCAGCTCTCAAAATAGCATGGTGTCTCCGCTAAGCCCGTTCATGAATGCGGATAATGTCGTGTCCTCCAGGCAATTAGGGATTATGGCTCGCTCCTAGTTTAATCGAGCGAAGTAGTCCCTTAAGGACTCGTTCTTTCCTTCTACGATGGAGTAAAGATAGTTCGACCTTTTAATTATCTTCCAGCTGCTCAAGAAGTGTTGCACAAAGCATTGATGCAACTTGGCGAAGGAAGAGATTGAATGTTTCGGCAGACACAAACCATTGTAGTGCAGGGCCGGTTAGAAATGAGACAAATTGATTGCATATGCAAGCTCGTACTGCTGATGGGAGCCATCTGCAATTTTAGTTTATAGATCCTCATGAAATCATCGGGACTCATCAACCCATAGTAAGGTGCAAGTACTAGCGCGACATACCTCTGCGGGATTCGGACTCATGCAATTGCTCTCACAAAAGGGGTGTCATAGAAGTTAGATGGGCCAATCTATACGAGCATTGGTGAGGCTCCCGGTAGTGTGGCATAGGCTTTTTTTAGGAACAAGAGTTGTTCTTCAACTCCTAGAGCTCGACACTCTTACGCACTTTTTCCTTGTTGATTTATGTTGCTTGC
>JAPKLW010001352.1:199321-209796 GCA_026898455.1 Plectranthus barbatus | reverse complement strand
TGATATCAATTAGACATGCATCAGAAAAGAAATCATAACCCTAGAACATATTTAGGGTTCTAGCCACAAATCATGACTAGAAAATAAAGAAACATATTATTAGTGAACTTACAAATAAAATAGGAACCTTCAATGTCTTGAAAAACTCCAATGTATTCAGCAAAAATAGAGAAAAGAAGATCTAATTTCGTGCCTAAGAGTTCATATTTATAGAGGGGGAAGAAGACCTAATTTGAGTATTGGGTAAAAATAGCAAAAACGGCCCAAACAGGCCAAAAACAGCCTTTTCGGACCTCCGTGTCGATCGACAGGCAGGCTGTCGATCGACACAACCATCCAGTCAAAATCCGGGCTGAAATTTGTGTCGAGTCTGCAACTTTGACCTCTGTTTCAATCGACAGAAAGAATTCCGATCGACAGGAATGTTTTGACCTCTGTTTCGGTCGACAAAAATCCTGTCTCTCGACACAGAAACATCTGTGTGCGCAGTCTCACGGTTTTGGCCATAACTTTTGCTCCCGAACTCCGATTGACCCGATTCCAGTTGCGTTGGAAAGTTAATTCAAAGATCTTTCTATTTCCATGCTCCATTAGCTCGTATTACATGCGTGGAAGAATTTGTGACTGTTCCTTTGAACATCATCTGCTTTCGGTACAGGTTTCCATTGAATTTGGCCTAAAACCTGCAAAAATCACCCATCAAAGGCATAACACCCTCTAAAGTAGACTCATGCATAAAAATAAGTAAAAACATAACAAAATAAACTTGAAACAATGGAGAAAAATATAGATAAGTGAGTATAAATATGAGCTTATCACACGCCAACCCGAACCCGACCCATATATTTTCGCGGGTCAAAAATCTCAACCCGAACCCGACCTGTTTATCTTTGGATCGACCCGAAATGACCTGTTTAATTATTTTAAAAATTAAAAAAAATGTGTTAATTAATTTAAAATTTAATAAATTGTGATAGTTATTTTAAAAATTAATAAATTGTGTTAACTATTTAAAAAAATTGGTTTTAGGCTATATTTTATTTATTAAAATTTTATGTAATTATATTTCATAAATAATAATACTAATAATTAATATTATTGGTGGGTCAAATGGGTTCGCGGGTCAACCCGAGATTGACCCGAACCCAACCCGAAAATTAAATGGGTTGGACGGGTTGACCCGAAACTGACCCAAAAATTAAATGGGTTGGCCCAATCCATTTTTTTCGTGTTGGGTTCGTGTCGGGTTGGAGATTGCCGCCCCTAAGGTGGTGCAACCAGCAAAGCAAAGTACGGCACGATCTGTGGTGCCGCATATTCGAGGTCTTATGGAGATTAATAGATATACTATTCAGATTCCAAGCGACATAGAAGAAGAGGATAGGATGGATATAGACAGCACTGGGTATGAAGCAGATGTGGATACTAATGGTAACGACGTTGGTGACATTGATGATATGCTTGTGTCTCATAATAACTCTGAAAAGAATGGAGATGGAGAAGATGAAGTTAGGGGAGCTGACGGTGCTGCTGTGAATGTTGAAGGAGGGGAGGAGAAAGAAGACCCCTCTGAGATTAGGAGCACTGCTAGGTCTGGGTGGTGATTTGGGGGTAGATAGTAGTGGTTTTTGCTGATTGTATATAATGTTGATAGTAGCACTGATATTTCCTTTTACTTTTGTTACTTTTGGGATTGATCAAAGGTTGCTAGGAACACCTTGGTCAAGTGGTCAGAGAGATCACTTATTTTGGCAGTTGGAGCTGAGTCCATTTTGTTTTACGGACCTCTCCATAATCTAATATTTTTGTGACAGGTTCTAGTAAATTAGTGTCATATAGGTATCAGATCCTTTTGACGGCTAGATATATCAATAGATTATGTGTAGAAAGATGTTAATGTCAATGTAAACATCCTTTTGACTATGTAAATATTCATGATATATATATGCGATGATTTTAGTTATGATATGGTTCTTTTCTGGAACATTGGGGTTTAATGATTTAGTAGAGTGCGATATTTGAAATATTGAAGTTAATATAGAAATATGTGACGTTTTAAATAAATATTTTATAAAATTTGGACTAATAAGTTGTATTATTTCAGAATGTCGATTAACAAAGGAAATAGAGGGCGAGGACGAGGTAGAGACCGAGGCCGAGGCCGAGGTAGAGGCGGAGGACGGGGCCAAAACCAAATCCAGCCTCGATGGTTGAGTCAATTCATGAAACTGATAATGAGCCTGCATACGATATTCCAATTAATAATGCAGTTCATGACGATGAAGGGAGTGCATCAGTACAAGGACTCGAGAGGCAACCAGTAAGAGTGCCAACGCCGCCTACTCAATCCCTTCAACTAATTAAGACTTTCCGTAAACAACACCCACCTACTTTCAATGGTGAAGGAGACCCGTTTGAAACAAAAAACTGGGTGTTTGCCTTGGAAAAAATATTCAGGCACATGCGTTGTAGTGAAGTTGATAAGATAAATTGCATGACTTATCAACTGGTGGGGAGAGCAGATAGGTGGTGGGAAACTTACGTGAAAACATTAACTCCAGAGCAATATGAAAGTTTTACTTGGGATCAGTTTAAGGAGGTATTATATGAAAAATATATATCGAAACAATAAGTCAGTTTTATATGAAATATATATGGAGTTTTATATTCTGAGGCATGGAGATATGACGGTGAGTGAATATGATAGGCGGTTATGTGATCTATCTCAGTATGCTGTACAACTAATAGATACGCCTACGAAATTAGCAGAAAAGTTCAGGTTGGGTCTGCGGACAAATATTCGAGCTCATTTGTCCATCAATAAAGGATTAAGTTACCAAGAATATCTTAGCATGGCTCTAGATGTTGAGGCTGCTTTGACTAAAGATAAAATACCACTTCTAGACAAAGCAGAATCTAGTCAGCCAACTGCAGCTCCGAAAAGGAAATTGGAGGAAATTCAGCGCCTTAACTATCAAAGACCTAATAATCAGAGGCGGCAAGAGTACAGGGGAAATCAGAATTTTCCGCGAAGAAATTTTCAAGCACCTTTTAGGAGATATCCAGTACCAGCTGCCCCACAGAGAGAGCAAAGGGGACCGGTACTACAAGAATGTCGGAGATGTGGAAGAAAACATGCAGGAGCATGTGTAGTTCGAGAGTTCACATGCTATGAATGTGGTGGAAAAGGTCATATGGCAAGGCAATGTCCAAATCCCCAACAAGAGGTTGGTAATAAACCAGTCTACCAGAGGCCCAATAACCAACTGAGGGCTATAAGAGGAGAGCCTCAACCTCGGGGCAGAGCACCAAGATATCAGAGAGGAGGCAGGCAGAATCAACGAGTTCCACCACGAAATCCTAGGGAGAATCCTGAACAGGAACAAGAGCCGCCACAAGGAGGAGCTAGGGCATATGCACTGAACCAAGAAAGGAATGAAGGAAACCTAGCAGGTATGGGACTTATTAACAATATATCTGTTATGGTTTTATTTGATTCTGGTACTTCGCATTCCTTTATTTCTCATGCATGTGTAGAAACCCTAGAACTCAAGGTAGTGGAGGGTGATAAAAGTTTAAAGGTAGTGATAACTTCGGGGGAAGTTATTATTACCACCCAAATATGCTCAAATTTAGAAATTTTGTTAAATACTCATAAGGTTGTGTTAAATGACTTAAATGTCATGGAAATGAAAGATGTTGACGTAATTTTATGCATGGATTGGTTAACAAGTAATCGGGTAACCATCTTATGTGAAGAAAGAAAAGTTATCTTACCGCTATCAGAAGAACAACAGGTATGCATATATGGTTTTCGGAGAGGGCAAAGAGTGCCTATTATATCAGCACTCCAAGCCATAAGATTAATGAGAAAAGAGGAAAATCAAGCATACCTGGTGTACCTGGAAGGAGAAACTAAACAAGAGTTAACGGTAAATGATGTACCAATAGTTAATGAGTTTGAAGATGTATTTCCTGAAAAGTTACCTGGCTTACCACCAGATCGACAAGTAGAGTTTGTTATTGACTTGGAACCGGGAGCTGCTCCAATTTCCAAAGCACCATATAGGATGGCACCCAAGGAATTGCAGGAGTTGAAGGTGCAGTTGCAAGAACTATTGGATATTGGTTTTATACGACCAAGTGTATCACCATGGGGAGCTCCTATATTATTTGTAAAGAAGAAGGATGGAACAATGAGAATGTGTATTGACTATCGGGAACTGAACAAGTTAACATTAAAGAATCGGTATCCGCTACCAAGAATCGATGATTTATTTGATCAACTACAAGGTGCAAGTGTGTTTTCAAAAATAGATCTTTGGTCAGGGTATCATCAGTTAAAAATCCGAAGAGAAGATATTCCAAAAATGGCATTCAGAACAAGATAAGGTCACTATGAATTCATGGTTATGCCTTTTGGACTTACGAATGCTCCAGCGGTATTCATGGACTTAATGCATCGAATATTCCACCCATATCTAGATAACTTTGTTCTAGTTTTCATCGATGATATCCTTATATACTCCAAAAGTGAAGCAGAACATGAACAACATCTCAGAGTTGTTCTACAGACACTGAGAAGTGAGAAGTTGTATGCCAAATTCAGTAAGTGTGAATTTTGGCTAAAGGAGGTAATATTCCTAGGTCATATTGTGTCCACAGAAGGAATCAAGGTAGATCCAGCTAAAGTACAAGCGGTGATAGAATGGAAATCACCAACAACGCTGTTGTTGTGCTAGTAGCTATTATAATTATACGCAAGTGCACGTATGTCTAAACAAATAATAGTCCAGATATCGTACCCAAGGGAGTGAAAGTGAATCGTGCACATTCTATTGCTTGTAAATTAATGGTGTTTTGTAATTTCTCCAAACTAAAATAACAAGAAAGCATATAAAATGAAACCAAACAGTGCTAAAACAATTAATACTATTTCTTCCCACAAAATTATCATAAACAAGTAGACTATGGTTTTAAAATCAATGATAAAATGCACTCGGGTTATTGACTTTTGTTCATCTACTCTCCTATATGATGCAGCATTGTTCAAGCATCAACTCTGGTTCTTGCGACCACACTCTTTTCTGTCTAGACTATTGTCATAGCGCTAGATGTATGTTTTCTTGCTAGCCTTCATATGTTTATGATAGATTTTGCCTTCAAACAAGCAATTTCAGAACAGGGGTTCTTCCAAATCTCAAAATCTATGTATATCTACGCTAGAGATCAAGATTGACCACGACTCCCTCATCCTAGATCTCATCTCGATCTCACTAGGCGAGATCTCTACCTGCCACTGTCGTGTTTAGATAGACAAACAAACTAGAATCGAAATCAACACCATATTTAATGCAAAAATAGCTTCAACATATATTCAAGAAGTAGAACCAGTCAATAACCCGAGCTTAAAAGGTTTAGCTAATGCTTACAAAGGATAAAAAGCAAATAACATTCAAGTTCATGTTTTTGATCATCAACTACGTAGGAATATTAAATAAGTTTTGCAAAATAAAGATAAACTATTCAGATCTGTTGCTGAATCCACTTTTGCTCTCACGAACTCCTCGTTTTCCTGCTCAAACTTCTATGTTGATCTCCTTCTCTCCCAATCGTATTCTCTCGATGTTGTTGTTCTCTCTCCTCTCTCTCTTATCTCAAAATATCTCCCCTGTCTCCTTTCAGCTTCATCCAAGCCTTACACGTGGCTCCTCAATCTACCTCCCAGCTCTGACGGTTCTCCTGGGCAACACGTGTCCTGTTTTTGGGACAGGATCTGAAAAGTGCTGAGATCCTGTCTGCCGTGGTCCCAAAGATCCCTCACTAGAGTTCTGGCCATGCTGCGACATTATATCAACCCTTCTTGCTCTTGTCATGCTCCAGCATAGTGAAACCTGTGGTACTATTCAAACAATTCTTTTCGCAAAAACTCATAATTAACACAATACTTCATAGTATACCTAAATTTAATAGACTAACTAAATAACCTATATTATACCATTTATATTATAAAATAGGACTATTCTAAGACGTAATTAATTAAGTTCGACACAAAATAATAACTCTTTAAGAGAGTTATCACTCCCCCAGACTTAAGATGTTTCTTGTCCCCAAGCAACAAAGACTCAAACAAAACAAAGAGAACTTAATTCACATATTCTTGTCTTGAAGCTTTCAGTTCACACCAAAGAAGTAAAGAAGAAAAATTTCATTCATAACTCCTAAGTAATCAAGCTTCAGCCACCACAATTTAATAAGTTTAATCAAAGCAATCTAAACTAGCTTGATAATCAAAGCTGCAAAACTTTTCAGCAAGATAGCTAACAAGTGCTACAAGTTTAAACTTAACTTCCATTTCAGCTCTCATGATCATTGATGCCACTGTTTTTGACTACCTTCAAACTTTGACACATTCTCCACTAATAGAAATTGTATCACATCAAGATCAAAATGTCTTTTTGAGCTTCTAATGTAAGGCTGTGGCTAAGGTATGAACATTATGGAAGAAGTGACTAATGAATTTGAGAGGCATGCTATAGGTCTTCCGCTTAGAATTTATTCTTGGTGTTGCATAAAAAAGAGCTACAACTGTTTTCAGACTCATAAAGCCTCTTTTTTTTTTCTCTAGATGGTTATTCGTCCCATCTAATTTTTCTACTTTTCTTTTCTTTCTTTTTTTTTCTTTTTTTTTTTATACTCATGCCACTTACAAGCTGTAGCATGGTTTATTTACAAACAAGCTCTCAGGCTTCTACACTTTCAATCTATTACAACTCTATCTTTTATTATTCTTCTGATCGCTAAGTGAAAGAACCTAAGCAAGCCTACCTCTCAAATCAGGGTGAGTGTATGGGTAAATAGCTCACATCTTTTATGGTCAGAGTCAACAAAAAGGCTCAGAGCTCAAATCTAGGTGCAAAGGTAAATGATGTACAATGAAAAGAACTTCTGCAAGCACAAAGATGAAAAGACTGCCTAAATCATTTCCTCATGTAATACTCATTCGAATTTCGTCTCAAATGGCCTAACATTTTCAGGTAGGTGACATCTCACATGTTCTCCTCTTTTTTTTTTCAGCACAACTAAAGTACCATTTAAACTAAAGCACGTAGCATACCAGGTTTTCAAAAACCAAACAACTACAGCCTTTGTTCCTCAAGCTAGCCTATCATCCTAAAATTAAACTTGAAAATCTTGGGGGCTGACTCTCAATCACTTAATTATCATTCACAAAATTACTCACACACCCGCATCATTAAGCTCTAGACAAGATAATAGACACGCTATCAAAACTTCATAACACTTGCTTGCACCACCAACTAAACAATCTAAACATCCATTCAAAAATAAAAACAACATCCTAACCAAACAAACTAAAAACAATGGGTCCACACATTCACCCAACACATCCACACAAGCACAAATTAAAAACAGAGTTTTTTTGTTCAAAAGATAAGAGTTTAGAGTTGACCACAACCCTCAAGTAGGCTTCTTCTTCTTTCCAGCAGCAGACGTCCCTTTTTTGGCTTTCTTGTTCCGCACCTCCTTCACCAATTCTTCGGTTTGAAATTGCATCTCCATCATCATGGTATGGAGGTCCTCAAATTCCTTCAGGAGCTGGGTGCTTTGCTCAGAGATATCATCCAACTTACCCTGCAAAACCTGCACAGAAGACTGGTTAGCTGACAAGGGCTCCACTCCTTCCTTCTTCTGGGAGTTCTCATGCCTTTGGCGCAGATATCCAACATTGAAATGAGTCCTCATAGTCTTGCGCGGCTCTTCATCGTGAAATGGAACTCCAGCTTTCTTGCAAAGCTCAGATATCAAGGAGGGGCAGAAAAGTGGTCCTCGTTCCTTTGAGGCAGAGTAGCCAACAGCATCAACCAAGAACGGTGCATAGTTGATCAGCTCTCCCTTCAGAATGGCAGCAATCATCAAGATGCGATCTTGACCAATGTTGGTGTTATGGGTGGTCGGGCTGATCCTATTTTTCAAAAACTGCAGCCACAAATTTGCCTCCGAATGCAGGAACTTGGAGAGCACATATTTGTTATCTTTCGCCTCATCATTCCAATGTGCTCCCGGGAGTCCTACCACCTTCAGGGCGTCATCTAACTGCTTCTTTGTGGGCGCAAGGCAGATCTCAATAAACTCATCTAACTCAGGCGCATGAGTTCCAAACACCTCATGAATTGCTTCAGCATTCAATTCACTTCTTTTCCTCGAATAGTAGCAACAATTTCAGGCTTCTCAGTAGATGGTTGTTCACAGTTTGCATAAAATTCCTTGACCAACGCAATGATGGGGAAAGGCCATGGAACCACAAAGCTTTCCCACCCCTGCTGCTCAATCTGCTTCATCAAATCTGCAGGTAACACTTTCAAGTTCTTGAAGCCTCTTTCGATTAACAGCTGCCTTTCCATGACAAACTTCATCCTTTCTTTGTGCAGTCTGGATGAGAACTTGGGAAGGTTGTCAATTTCATCTGCAGTCAAGGCCTTTTCTTCTTCCACTTTCTTCTTTCCCTTTTTGAGTTGCTCTTTCTATTCAACTTTTCCTTTTTCTGAGACTTGCCAGATGTCTCTTCTTCTTTCACCACAATTACTTTAATCCTCCTTCCTGTCTTGGGATTTCTCGGGATTGGTTCTTGCTCGCTTGCTGGGACTTCCTCCACCCTTTTTCTCTTGTTAACTTTCTTTGGTTTCTGCGCTGGTTCCTTCTCCTCTTCCTCTGAATCAACCTCTTCTTCATCAGGTTCTTCTTCTTCGGCCTCTGACTTCTCTGACTCTTCTTCGAGTTCCTCCTCATCTGATGCTTTCTCTTCTAATGCAGCAGCATCACTCTCTCCTGAATTCTGCTCACCTTCAGACTCGGTTTCCGCTTCCTCACTCTCTTGACTTGCTTCTTCTTCTTGCTCTGCATCCTCACTTTCTTCATTCTCAGAGATTTCCTCTTCAGATTGTTTCCTATCTTCAATCTTCTTCTGTCTAGATTCTTTTGCTGGGGTCACTGTTTTCTTGGTTTGAGCTTTTGAGACTGGCTTCTTCTGCTCCTTCTTGGCCAAATTTGAATCCTTCTTCTTTGTGCTTGAAGAAGTTGGAGTAACCTTCTTGCTTCCCGTTGATTTCTCTTTTTCTTCAGTCACTTGCAACTTCGCGGCAGCATCCACCAGATTTTGTAAAGGATCCGCCTTCGCCTTCTTTGATTTCTCGGATTGCACTCCCTTTTTCACGACAGGTGCTTCCTCATCTAGCACTTCCACCGGGTTGTCCGCACTTGTTTGCGGGAGTTTAGCATTCCTACTAGCCATGGTTGCTAATGCAGTCTGGCCAGACCTTCGCACTGGCTTTTCCTGTGCTTTCCCCTTCTTTTCAGGACTTGGGGTTGGACTTTCTTCCACTGATCCAGGCTTTTTCTTCGCAGGTTGTTTAGTTTTCATCTTTGATGTTTCTGTACTCAACCCAACTCAAAGAGTAAGCGCTAGATATCTTTTCAAACACAATGCACGAATAGATTTCCCCATTTCTAACAAAAACAGCCTATCTCACAACAGTTCATCCAAGCAAGGAAAATACCCTCCCCCAAACTTTATGCTTCAGTAAATAATTCAGAAAGTTTGGTTCACAGACTCAAGAAATATGATAGGTTTAAGTAATTTCCCTTACTCAAATCTGAATTTTCAAGCAACCCTAGAAAGAAAACGAATTACCCTTTTTCAGCCTCGCAAGCGTAAAGCATAACAAATTTTTTGCCGTAAAAATCGACTACCCATCACAATGTCAAAACCTTTCACAACCCTCATGATGGGTTTTGTATACTGAAAACATTTATTACAATGAGTATACAACGGTTTATTTCTCCTATCTGTTAACAATCTTACATGTATGAACAATGGTATCCTCTTTTCTCACCGATAGGGACGATCATACGGCGTGTTGTAGATCGCAGAAGACAGTATGATCACTTGACCTAGTGAGACATAAACCTGATCACAACCGAGATAGCGTATGAGGATACGTCTGTCCGGATGGCTGCAGCATTGTCGGAATAAGTAGTCTGTCTTAGTTACTTGACATGCTGGTACGCAGAGGTGGCGTATTGATGGACCGCAGAGAGATGTATTCGTCTGTCTGACATCAGCGAATACAAGATCTCGTTATATTGATTGAGTCCAAACCCTAACGAAGGTTCAGGGGTTTGCACGGGTTGACTGTTGCTTTGACTTGCCATAGTGGAGAGCCTAAGTAACGTGCTCGTATATCCGCATCCTGGGTAACAGCAGTTCATGTAGTACCGCCTGAGACTGGGTTTAGGTCACCATATCCGAGTAATAGGATGGGGACATTCCCTGAGGAGCTCAATAACATTCATCGTGCCAAAGTCCTGCAGGCTGATTAAGTTCAGGCACGAGTGATAAGGTTTGAGTGGTACTACTCAGGAATTATAAGATATTAATTAATTGTAGTTAGAGCTTG
>JAPKLW010001352.1:171704-189321 GCA_026898455.1 Plectranthus barbatus | reverse complement strand
ATAATTGTTACTAAAAATGTGTTTTTAGCCACAAAAATTTAAGTGTCACGTGGTTGTAACATAGTTGATACACACTAAACCTAGAGAGAGAGGGAGGCGCCATTTTTTGGAGAAGAAAGGAGGAGAATTTCGATTCTGGTCCTGCTCAGAATACAGATCTACGGAGTCCTCACCAGTAGTAGATCTGAACAGCATTGGGACACAGCCCTGAAGATCTGATCTGGAGAACAGAAATCCTATTTCTTTCTTTTCTTTATTTTTGATTTTATTTAAGAAATTAGGGTTCTAATTTCTGATTCCGCAGATAAAATCGAATTGCGTGGTTGAATTGGAATTTGGAATTCGAACGCAAAAGATCGGATCAGACTCGACGGAATAACGGTAATTCCTCAATCCACGATATGTATTAAATTCATAGGAGCATGCTAGGTTTTTGTGAATTTTAATTATGAGCAATATCCATAAATCGATCCGGTTCATTTTGGTTTTGGTGATTCGGTTCACGGTAAAACCCTACACCTCAGACACAGAATTCACACAAGGCTTCGCATAAATTTCAGAGAAACAAATTTTCAACACAAATTCCAGAAAACTTAAGTTTCTACATTACCGTTGGCTGCATGTTTCCTCGTGTTCTCTCTCTAATTACAATTCACAATGTCAACAAACAACGAGAGAGAAAGAGTACTTACATTGGCTATTTAACCTCACAGTCCTTCGGCTTTTCTTGCTTCGCTTGTCGTTTTCTTCTTTCAAATACCCAAAATGTGATGTTTCTTTTTGGTTTTTTTCAGAATTATAAAGCAGAAATGATATATACAGAAACTAGAAACCCTTTCGAATTCCTTTGAAACGACACAATATAAAATTCAAAAATTTAACTGCCACAAGTAACCTGCTAAAAAGTGATCTGCCTCCAATGACGTCAGCAGCAGTTCATCGACGGTTACTTGCCTTCCATGTGTCCTTCTCTGCAATGATGACTCAAAATTAGAGTGCAAAAATCATTTTTCTCTTCTTTTTTTTCAGATTTTCTTTAATCTATTAAAATATAAATTCAAAGATATTCTAAATCATATAATATTAACCCTACATTACTATAATGCATAAAGTTCATCTACCTATAATGAAATCATACTATTTACATGTTGTAGTGACTAGAGATAAATACTACTAAACTACTAATAAGGCAGAAATAATAAAATACAATAATTTAAAGATACTATTCCCTGAACCAGTTTTTATGCTACTTTAATGAAATTCCTTCCATTGGTTCAGGGACTTCGATGCTTAAGGCTCTTCAATGGGAATGGAAGCTTTCTCCCTGTTTATGCTTCCTCCATGATAGTGCTTCACCCTAGCTCCATTTACTTTGAATGTTTCTCCAGTATCTTCATTCTTCAAATCCACTACTCCATGTGGATATGCCTTGACCACTACAAAGGGTCCTGACCACCGAGATTTCAACTTCCTTGGAAATAGCTTCAGCCTGGAGTTGAACAATAGAACCTTCTGTCTTTCTTCAAATTTCCTCTCAGAAATCCTGTTGTCATGCCACTTCTTAACCTTCTCTTTGTATAGCTTGGCATTTTCATATGAATGCAATCTTAGTTCATCAAGCTCATTCAACTGCAGCATCCTCTTGGCACCACTGCATTTTGGATCCAAATTCAATTTTCTTGTCGCCAGGGCCGGCCCTGAGGCCGTGCGAGAGGTGCGCCGCACCGGGGCCCCAAAAATTTAGGGGCACCATTTTTATGATATATGTTAATAGTAATATGCTATTAATTATGTTCAATATAATTTGTTAAAAATTGTGCTAATATTAAATAAATAAATTGATATTTATTTTCACTAAAATAAAATAATACATAAGTTAAATTTATATAAGTTAGAGATTTGAAATATTCAATAAAATATATGATAAGATGTCAAAATACTTTTGATCATAATATTATATTTATTGTTTGGTTACTATAGTAAAAAGTGGTAACAACGATTAGCCTCCTTTAAAGATTTCATAGAATTATTTTAATTTCTAATAGAAGTTATTTGAGATAGTTGATTAGTAACATAAGACTTTAATAATTTAAAGTTATTTATTTCATTTAAGGCATAGGCAGATTTTTTAGGAAATAAATTGTGAAAATATTTTCTAAAAGAATAATAAGAGAATCATCTTTAAAGTTGTTTATTTTATTTAAGATATTTTCACCATAAAATGTACTCAAAACTCTCACAATTCGAAATAAAAAAAAAAGTTTTTTTGTGATTCAAAACTTTATATACAAATTTTAAATAATAAAAATGATTTTAAGATGTCTTTTACATTCAGATTAAATTTCACGAGCATTTTTATTAGGGAAGGTCTCAGGTTAGGCACGCCTAAACAGTTTAGGCGTGTTTTATCCATTAACCCAAGTCAAACCTATCTAATATATCCTAATTTGGGATTAATAAACCCTATTTGGGATGAGTGAACCCATTTGGGTATGGATAAAATCTGCTTAAACCGTTTAGGCGTGTCTAACTCAAGTTTTTGCCTTTTTATTATTATGTTAAGAAAAAGGCACTATTTATGTTTTTTGCACAGGGCCTCCGAAATCACAGGGCCAGCCCTGCTTGTCGCCCAGTATGCTTTATGTTCTAACTCCAAAGGTAAGTGACAAGCCTTCCCAAAGACCAACCTATAAGGTGACATTCCCAAAGGAGTTTTATAAGCAGTCCTGTAAGCCCAGAGTGAATCATCTAAATGCTTAGACCAATCCTTCTTGGTAACATTCACCACCTTTTCAAGGACACTCTTCACTTCCCGGTTGGAAAGCTCTGCTAACCCATTAGTTTGCGGATGATAAGCTGTGGAAACTCTGTGGGTAACATTATACTTTGCCAACATTGCAGACAAACTTTTATTGATGAAGTGAGTGCCTTCATCACTGATTAAAGCTCTTGGTGTGCCAAATCTGGAGAAAATATTTTTGTGGAGGAACTTCATTACTATAGCTGAATCATTGCGGGCACAGGCATATGCTTCAACCCACCTAGATACATAATCAACTGCCAGTAAAATATACTCATTCCCAAAAGACATTGGGAATGGACCCATAAAATCCATTCCCCACACATCAAACAATTCCACCTCGATTATGTTGTTCAATGGTATTGCATTTCTAGCAGGCAAGTTTCCAACCCTCTGACATCTATCACAATTCTTCACAAATGAAAATGAATCTTTAAAAATAGTGGGCCAAAAGAAACCTGACTGAAGAACTTTTGCGGTAGTTCTCTGTCCACCATAATGTCCTCCGTATGCTGCAGCATGGCAGTCTGTCAAAATTGCTTGCACATCCTTCTCTGGTACACACCTCCTAAAAATCTGATCTGATCCTTGTCTGTACAGCATTGGATCATCCCAATAGTAGTACCTCGTGTCATGAAGAAACTTTTTCAACTGTTGCCCTTTAATTCCATAGGGTTTCCTCCCAATAGCCAAATAGTTAGCCATGTCGGCATACCATGGGGCTTCCTCTTCACATCTCATCAGCTGCTCATCTGGAAATTTATCATTAACTTGCTCAATCTCCTCTTCTTCATTAAGGTTTTCCAATCTAGAAAGGTGATCTGCTACTTGATTTTCAGTTCCCTTTTTGTCTCTGATTTCCATATCAAACTCCTGTAGTAGCAATATCCACTTGATTAACCTTGGTTTGGCATCTTTCTTGGCCATTAGATACTTGATTGCCAAGTGGTCTGTATAAACAATCACTTTGGACCCCACCAGATATGATCTGAATTTGTCGAATGCGAACACCACAGCTAACAGTTCTTTCTCTGTGGTTGTATAATTTCTCTGAGCTCCATCAAGGGTCCGACTTGCATAGTAGATCACCCTGAATATCTTCTCTTTTCTCTGTCCCAAAGCTACTCCTAAAGCATAATTGATGGCATCACACATAAGTTCAAAAGGAGAATTCCAATCTGGCGGTTGCATAACTGGTGCAGAAATCAGAGCAGATTTCAGTTTCAAGAATGCTTCTATACATTGTGGAGAAAACTCAAACTTCCTATCTTTCTCGAGCAACTCAGATAAGGGCTTTGCAATTTCTGAAAATTCTCTTATAAATCTTCGGTAAAATCCTGCATGCCCCAAAAAACTCCTGACTGCCTTGACTGAACTTGGTACTGCCATCTTTTCTATCACCTCAATTTTGGCTGGATCAACTTCCATTCCAGCTTTTGATATCTTGTGTCCTAAGACCACTCCTTGTTGTACCATGAAACAACACTTTTCCCAGTTCAGCACCAATTGTGATTTCTCACATAGTTTCAAAACCTTTTCCAAATTCACCAGACATGCTTCGAAATTCTCCCCAAATACTAAAAAGTCATCCATAATGATTTCCAATCCATTATCTATCATCTCAGAGAAAATAGCAATCATACAACGCTGAAATGTTGCTGGAGCATTGCATAATCCGAAAGGCATTCTCCTAAAAGCAAAAGTTCCATAGGGACAAGTAAATGTGGTTAAACTTTGATGTTCTGGAGCTATTGCTATCTGATGATACCCTGAATATCCATCCAAAAAGCAGTAAAACTCCTGTCCAGCTAGCTTATCCAGCATCTGATCTACAAATGGTAAAGGAAAGTGATCCTTCTTTGTTGCATCATTCAACTTCCTGTAGTCAATGCAAATTCTCCATCCAGTTACTGTCCTTGTAGTGATCATCTCGTTGTTCTCATTCTAAACCACTGTGACTCCTCCCTTCTTGGGAACACATTGCACAGGACTCACCCAAGAACTATCAGATATGGGAAAGATAATCCCTGCATCCAGCCATTTAATCACCTCTTTCTTCACTACCTCTTTCATATTGGGATTTAATCTCCTCTGTGGCTGAATAGAATTCTTACTTCCTTCCTCTATCAAAATTTTATGCATGCAGATTGTAGGACTTATCCCCTTGATGTCAGAAATAGTCCATCCTATTGCTCGCTTATGTCTTTTCAACAGTTCCAACAGACTTTGCTCATTTTCTTCCTTCAAATTTGCTGCTATGATTATAGGCAATGTGTCTGATTCTCCCAAGTAAGCATACTTCAGGTGAGCAGGTAAAGGTTTTAGGGTTAATTCTGGAGGCTCTTCCATAGAAGACTTGGTCCTTTTTATTTCTCTAGATAACAGATCCAATGGCTCAAATGGTTGCCGAACTCCCCCAAACTTTTGCCCTTGCTCTACCCATGCTGCAGCTTCACTTGGTAGTTCCTCAGCATCATCTTCTTTCCCAGAATGGTTTTTCTCAAAATATTCTTCTATTACTAACTCCAGTACCTCCACGGAAAAACATTCTTCAGGGTCATCATGAACCTTCATGGCATTAAACAAGTTAAAAGTAGCTTGTTCATCTTGTACTCTCATAATCAACTCTCATTTTTCTACATCAATCAGTGTTCTTCCTGTAGCAAGAAATGGTCTTCCCATGATGATTAGCACCTCTCTGTCTGCTTCATAATCCAGGATTATAAAATCTGCAGGAAAGATGAACTTATCTACCCTCACGAACACATCTTCAATCTTTCCTTCCGGATGTACAGCAGATCTATCCGCTAACTGAAGAGAAATGGTGGTAGGTCTAGCTCCTCCAATGCCCAATTTCTGAAAAATTGATAATGGCGTCAAATTTACACTTGCTCCTACGTCACATAGAGCCCTACTCACATCTCGACCTCCAATAGAACAAGGGATAGTGAAACTCCCTGGGTCCTTTAACTTAGTTGGAATTTGTCTCCTTAGAGGTCCACCTACTTCCTCAAACAATGAAACTGTTTCAAATTCCTTCAACCTCTTTTTCTTTGACAAAATGTCCTTCAAAAACTTCACATAAGTTGGCATCTGCTCAAGTGCTTCCACCAATGGTACATTGATATGAATTTGTTTCAGCATTTCCAGAAATTTCTTGAATTGTTCCTCTTCTTTTGGCTTCTTAAATATGGTTGGGTATGGTGGTGGTGGTGCATAATCATATTCCTCCAAACCAGATTTCCTCTTAGTTTTAGATATACTTCCTTCAGATATCTCTGCAGGCTTCTCCACAGGATCTTCCTCTACTCTCAACTCAGGAGGCATATCCTTCTTCTCCAGCAACTTATCTTTTTGCAGGTTATCTTTGGGTATTGCAGCTCCTGATGATGATCCTTCTCCTGCTTCTAAATTCTCAGCCCTTCTTTCTTCAAACTGTTTCCCACTTCGAAGCGTGACAACTTTACATTGCTCCTTTCCATTCATTGGATTCTTAGTGTTACTTGGTAATGCTCCTGGTGGCCTGCTTCTCAATTCATTGGCTAACTGCCCCATTTGCACTTCCAGACTCCTTAAAGAAGATGCTTGGCTCTGAATAAGAGCATCTTGATTTTTAAGCCGCACTTCATTTTTAGTCATAAATTCCTTCATCATTTCCTCCATGGTTTTCTCTTGTTTCAGAGGTGGAGCTTCGAGACTCTGTTGTTGATTATAACCTCCTTTGTTATAATGTTGCTCCCTTCCTGCAGCATTTTGATTTCCTTGTCCAGACCAAGAAAAGTTTGGATGATTTCTCCATCCACTGTTGTAAGTGTTTGAATATGGATTATTAGTCTGGTGATGATGATTTATATTTCCCATATAACAAATCGACGCTGGATTTGATGGACATTCCTCAAATTGGTGTGCTCCTCCACAATAAATACAGTCCAAAGGTCCTAAGGTTTCTGCACACATTGGAGTTGCTTTACTTGGACTGGTATTTTTCTCAATGCTCTTCATAGTTGCTCCTAGAGCCTCCATTTGCACAGTCAAAGCTTTCATTGGATCAACTTCCAACACACCTCTACCTTAGGAGTAGAGATAGCTGCTGCTCTTGAATTTGCCCAGAAATAGTTATTAGCAGCCACTTTGTCCAAAATTTCACAGGCTTCGTTGTATGTCTTGTCTAACAATGCTCCTCCAGATGTAGCATCTATCATCATTCTCGAATTACCATTCAGCCCATTGTAGAAAATCTCCATATGAATACAATAAGGTATTCTATGGTTTGGGCATCTCCTCAGCAGTTCCTTGAATCTTTCCCATGCTTTACTAACAGACTCATCCTCCTGTTTAAATGCCATGATTGCATTCCTACATCGTGCATTTCTTGTTGGAGGGAAATATTTCAGCAGAAAGGTTTCCGTCATTTTGTTCCAGGTAGTTACAGATCCTGGCGGCAAATTAGTGAGCCAGGTTTTTACACTGTCCCTTAGAGAAAAAGGGAATAACCGCATTCTCAAGGCCTCGGGTGTAACTCCTTGTAGCTTGAAGTTATCACAAATCTCTAGAAAAGATTTCAAATGCAAATGTGGATCTTCAGTAGCCTGTCCCCCAAACTGCCCCAAACTCTGCAGCATTTGAAACATCACAGGTTTCAACTCAAAGTGTTGTGCTTGAACTTCTGGCCTCGCAACCCCTGGATCAAACTCCAAGAACCTCGGTGCTGTATAAGTTCTGATTATCCTGTCTCTTTCATCAACCGGAATTTCCAATTCAACTTCTGGCTCAGGAATTCTGTCAGCCATCTTTCTAGCTCTTTGCTTTCTTCTGTTCTTTCTAAAAGTTCTCTCTATCTCTGGATCAAATAGGAATATTTCTCTGATTGTCTCTTCACTCATACACCGCTAGCATTCCCTACAATTATAGAAAATAATTAGTTTCCTACAACTTCAGTCAACCAACTGTGCATGCAAATTCAAACAATAAAATAGCATACAGACTCAATATCAATCACTCCCCGGCAACGGCGCCAAAAACTTGTTGTTGTGCTAGTAGCTATAATAATTATACGCAAGTGCACGTATGTCTAAACAAGTAATACAGATCTAAGTCCAGATATCGTACCCAAGGGAGTGAAAGTGAATCGTGCACATTCTATTGCTTGTAAATTTCTCCAAACTAAAATAACAAGAAAGCATATAAAATGAAACCAAACTGTGCTAAAACAATTAATACTATTTCTTCCCACAAAATTATCATAAACAAGTAGACTATGGTTTTAAAATCAATGATAAAATGCACTCGGGTTATTGACTTTTGTTCATCTACTCTCCTATATGCTGCAGCATTGTTCAAGCATCAACTCTGGTTCTTGCGACCACACTCTTTTCTGTCTAGACTATTGTCATAGCGCTAGATCTATGTTTTCTTGCTAGCCTTCATATGTCTATGATAGATTTTGCCTTCAAACAAGCAATTTCAGATCAGGGGTTCTTGCAAATCTCAAAATCTATGTATATCTACGCTAGAGATCAAGATTGACCACGACTCCCTCATCCTAGATCTCCTCACGGTCTCACTAGGCGAGATCTCTACCTGCCACTATCGTGTTTAGATAGACAAACAAACCAGAATCGAAATCAACACCATATTTAATGCAAAAACAACTTCAACATATATTCAAGAAGTAGAACCAGTCAATAACCCGAGCTTAAAAGGTTTAGCTAATGCTTACAAAGGATAAAAAGCAAATAACATTCAAGTTCATGTTTTTGATCATCAACTACGTAGGAATATTAAATAAGTTTTGCAAAATAAAGATAAACTATTCAGATCTGTTGCTGAATCCACTTTTGCTCTCACGAACTCCTCGTTTTCCTGCTCAAACTTCTATGTTGATCTCCTTCTCTCCCAATCGTATTCTCTCGATGTAGTTGTTCTCTCTCTTTTCTCAAAATATCTCCCATGTCTCCTTTCAGCTTCATCCAAGCCTTACACGTGGCTCCTCAATCTACCTCCCAACTCTGACGGTTCTCCTGGGCGACACGTGTCCTGCTTTTGGGACAGGATCTGAAAAGTGCTGAGATCCTGTCTGCCGTGGTCCCAAAGATCCCTCACTAGAGTTCTGGCCATGCTGCTCCTATGCTGCGACATTATATCAACCCTTCTTGCTCTTGTCATGCTCCAGCATAGTGAAACCTGTGGTACTATTCAAACAATTCTTTTCGCTAAAACTCATAATTAACACAATACTTCATAGTATACCTAAATTTAATAGACTAAATAAATAACCTATATCATACCATTTATCTTATAAAATAGGACTATTCTAAGACGTAATCAATTAAGTTCGACACAAAATAATAACTCTTTAAGAGAGTTATCAAACGCCTCATGTGATTAGAAGTTTTCTGGGTTTAGCTGGATACTACAGACGATTTATTGAAGGGTTTTCTAAAATTGTACTACCTATGACACAATTACTTTAGAAGGGAGTGAAATTTGAATGGACTAAAGAATGTGAGGAATGTTTCCAGAAATTAAAGCAACCTCTGACTACAACACCAATTTTAGCTATTCCTAAATCAGATAAGGAATATGTAGTGTATACAGATGCCTCTAAAAATGGATTAGGTTGTGTGCTGATGCAAGATGGCAGAGTAATCGCTTATGCATCACGCCAGTTAAGGCCGCATGAACTAAACTACCCCACCCATGACTTGGAATTAGCAGCGGTAGTTCATGCTTTGAAGATTTGGAGACATCATCTTTATGGTGTTAAATGAGCAATTTACACAGATCATAAGAGTCTGAAGTATTTCTTTGAACAGAAGAATCTTAACATGAGACAAAGAAGATGGCTCGAATTAGTAAATGATTATGATTTGACAATTAACTATCGTCCTGGAAAAGCAAATTCTGTAGCTGATGCCTTAAGCAGGAAGAATGCAGCGAGGTTAGGTTCACTCCTAACAAGTGAAGTGGAATTAATTAAAGATTTTGAGCGGCTACATTTGGAAGTTGTTCCACCAGCAGAATCACAGATAGGTTCAATAGCTACCCTAAATGTCGTATCTGACTTACGACAAAGGATAATTGAAGCTCAGATAAAGGATGGTAAGTTGGAAAAGATACGTTACAAAGTTCGTCTAGGTCAAACAAGAGAATATCAAGAAGCGTCAGATAATGCATTGGTATTTCAAGGAAGAATGTGTATACCAAGAAATGAAGAGTTGATAAATGAGATCATGAGCGAGGCTCATGATACTCCATATACTGCTCATCCTGGAAGTACAAAAATGTACCAGGATTTGAAGACGAGATTTTGGTGGAATGATATGAAGAAAGATATTGCCTTATATGTTGAGCGATGTTTGGCTTGTCAACAAGTGAAAGCATTACATCAACGACCCTACGGTAAGTAACAACCATTGGATGTTCCTGAGTGGAAATGGGAACATATTACGATGGACTTTGTAACAGGTTTACCAAAATCACAAAAAGGGAATACGACAATTTGGGTCATAGTGGATCGTTTAACAAAGTGCTCTCACTTTTTACCTATTCGGAATACTTATAGTTCGGATAAGCTAGCTCAGTTGTATGTACGGGAGATTATAGTTGGGATTGTGTACTGAAAGCATATATGATTAAGTGTTTTGTACACTGGTCTTCATATATGTTGTTGCAACAATACTCGCTGTCTGATGAAACAAACATACAACGAACCATAATATCCTATTATCTCGCCTATAGGGATGATCATATGGTGTGTAGGAGATCACAGAGGATCATATGAATCGTTTGACCTAGCGATATATAAACAGTATCACAGCTGAGATGGTCCCTGGATAGGCTGTCGGTCTAAGCTGCGGCACATCGGTTCATAAGTGGGCTTATCCTAGCTACTTGATGTGTCGGTACATAGTTATGTATTGATGGGATCAACAGTGGGATGTGCCATTCTCATTGACATATGAATGAGCCGGATCCCTAACATACTTCCTATGATCTTAAACCTAACTGAAGGATAAGGGGCACACACAGATTGACCGCACTTTGATTTACCATGGTGGCGAGTCTTTCATGTACTCTTATACCCGTATTTTGGGTGTTGGCAATTTGTGTGTGGCCTGCTTAGTCTGGACGTTTAGGTAAGCATATCCGTTTCAGGATGGTGACATTCCCTGAGGAGCTCACAAGGTTCATTATGCTAAACCCTACAGGTTGAATTATTTAATTCAAGCATAAGTGAAAGGGAGTGAGTGGTATTACTCAGGAAATAAGAGAATAATTAATTATGGCTGATTGTCATAAGCCAAATTAATTAATGAATGTCTAAAATCTTAAATATGTGGATCATGTTAGTTTGGTGCAACCCGTTCCTAATAACGTGGTAATAAAGGGGCGAGTCAGCATTGTTACCGTGGTGAAGGTTAAAACAATATTTTATTAATTAATTATGTTCTGGGTTGAACAAGGAATGATTAATTAATAAAGAGGGCCCACTTTATTATTTGCATCTGGTCCCTGGTCTGGCCCATGAACTGCTCACAGCCCATTAGGGTTTGGGTTTCTCAAAACCCTAACACTATATAAATGCCTTCTCTCTATCAGATCAACAAGGGTTTTTTCAGTATATTGAAAATTGAGAGAGAGTGGCGGCGGCTATCCAGAGGGAGAAACTTGATCAATTTCTCCAGATCTCGGATTCAACTTGGTAGATAATCCTCACCAGATTTCCAAGGAGCAAGGGAACAGATCAGAAGATCAGATCTGTAGGAACAACTGTTCATCGCCGGAGTTCAGATTCAGATCCAGATCTATTTCATCGTTATAGGCTCCGATCTAGATCTGTAGATCAAACGGTGAAATCAGGTATTCTCTAAATCCATCCTCTGCAATTAATATTGTAGGAGCATGCATAGGATCGTATGGTTTATTTAATTGAAATTTGTTCCTGGTACCCTAAGAACTATCCTTGGCAAGAAATTCATTAATGGCAACTCGTGTTGTCCATCGTAGACTCAAACCCTACAATTGGTATCAGAGCCAGGTTGATGTTCTTAAGCTCTATCTTGAATAGATTGAGATTAAATAAATATGTATGTTCATGGATGGATTTAAATTGTCGTGGATGTTTTTATTCTCGTGGCCTTCTCGTTTTTGGATCTATTTTTCACCACGAGAAAATCCGCGGTTAGATTTAATAGGGAAAATCATGTAATAGATCTAGATCTATTTTTGTATTTTCTATTATCTTTAAATCTGTAAAATTGAGATCCGGAAGAACGAAGAACGAAGAACGAAGAACGAAGAACGAAGAAAGCGACATGAACCAGGGTTCAGCTACCCCTCAGATCTCGCCGGCAGCAGCGACCATGGCGGCAGCGCCGGGCAGGCTCTCTGCCTGTGGCTAGGGCGCGCCCTAGGTATCGCTACTGCTGCAGCTCGCATTTCCGGCGAGCGTCGAAGGTCTAGCAGGTGCGGCGGCTAGGGTTCCGCCGCAGGAAGCAGTTACAGGGCCGGCGGCGGCGCGCGGGATCGCCTGTCGCGTGCGCGCGTACACGGCCTGCGCAGTCTGCTCATTTTTCTACTGTACTCCTTGGCAGTGAGCCTCGCGGGTCCGACGATGGTTGATGGTGGTGGTTGCACGCAGAGGTAAGAGTCGCGTGCGGCTGGGCTGTGTGCGCCGGTGATAGCAGGGGGAGACAGGCCGCGGGCGCGCGGCGGTTGCAGCGGCTGCGGCTGCTTCTGGTTCGCGCGACTGCTCCGGTGACGTCTTCTGCAGCGACGGTTGGTGGTGTTGACAGTCAGCGAGCGTGAGCTGCGCGAGTTCCGGCCGCAGCCGCGGCGGCCGGAAAGGCGGCTGGCGGTGGGCTGTAGGGTGGCGGCGGCTGGTGGTGTAAAACTAGGGTTTCCAAAACCCTAGGGTTTCCTAGCCTGGGCCGAAAGTCGGGCTTCTCAGCCCGGAGGCGGCCCGCAATCCTGGAATTAGGGTTTGGTTCTTGTTTTGGGCCAGAAACCCTAATTCAAAGCCCAACTGTTGTTTTTTCAGCCCGAATCAGATTTCAAGTCCAACGGAGGCCCAGTTTGAGGATCTGTATTAAAATTAAATCTTGTAATAGTTAAATTTAATTTATTTCCATGTAATCGCATCTGAGGGGCCACGAAAATTTATTTGTTTATTTATTTATTCTCGTATTGATGTGATTTATTATGTGCGCACTAGTGAATAATAGGAAGCATGATTATTTGCTTTAATTATTTACTTTTATAAGCATGTTGCAATTTATTTTTTGAGCATGTCGTATGTGATTTATTTTATGTTTTAAATTATGTCTATAAATTCCAGGATCATATTAATTTATGATGGAATTTTGGGTGTGACATAATTTATGGCAACATAAAATAATGTGTGCGTATGAAACCTTTAGAATTTAAAAATACTAAGCTAGATTTTGGTTCTTTTCTAACCAAAATCATTAGACCTCCACAAATACGACTTCTCATTGGAAGTGTGGCATCTCAAAGCGTAAACGGTCTACTCGGGTAGCTTACGTTAGGGGTTCCTCACCAGTTCCAATGCGATGAGGTTTCCAAAATAAAACACTTATTTTAAGATGAGAAGTGGGAGCCTCTAAGCAAACGGTCTACTCGGGTAGCTTGCATTGAGACAACTTTCACTGGTCTCTAAGATTAATCTAATTGGGATAACAAAGGATGTAAAGGGCATGCGGTATGGGTCGAGTATGTATGCCAAATCACCTTTTATAATCCGGAGTTAGGATTGTGGTTTGTTTGGCTTAGATGTTGCCTGGAGTATAACTCTTTTGAGATGTCCCTGCTCCGGATAGGTGAACATGGTCTTAAGATCTCCAATATTAATTTCTTTTGCTTAAGATATCTGGCATGTTAAGAAATTAAAGGACCTATTTTGGTCTGGTTGAGCGTTCATCGTAAACGGTCTACTCGGGTAGCTTGCGATGAATTAGCTTGGGCAATTGGAGGAAGCAAATTGCATTGTTTTATCTAAAGGTTCTATGCATATTTGTTTCAATTGTTCGTAGTATGTGCTTACTTTAATTTGCTTATTCATTTTCAGATATGTCTATTATTGCATCGCTCATCAATTCAATCGTACACAATTCCTTGACTGGTTCGAATTTTCCTGGATGGAAAAGTGACATTGTCAAGCTCTTGGATTCATTTGGACATTTGTTTGTTCTGCAAACTCCCTGTCCGAGTTCGCCGACTGATACATCTTCTGATGAGGAGCGTGCACAGTATCACATGTGGATGTGGTCGAATGGCATGGCCAGACAATATATCTTGGCTGGTATGTCAAATGCACTGCGTCCTCGTTAAAGTGATGTATGGCTTGCGCATGACATTATGCGACGTCTTGACGTAGCATATGGCGGACTCGATGGACATGTTAGATCCAGTCTTATCAAGTGTATTGTAAGACAGAAAATGGGTCAGAACTGTTCGGTACGTGGACATGTGGAATCACTCATCCAACTCATAGATGAGTACACATTAATGGGTGGTCAAATTGACAATGATGTCAAAATTGACTTGATACTCAACACGTTACCGAAGTCATTTGATGACTTTAGAATTTCTGTTGAGAAAAGCAAGAGTGAGTATACTGTTCACAGTCTGCTCAAGGATCTTGTGTCAACAGAAGCTTCCTCAGTCTTTTCTGTGAATCACTCTGATTTGCTTCCGAGTCGAAAGAGTGATGTCAAAGAAAAGAGGAATGAAGGAAGCAGTGGGAGCAGTCTTGCCTTATCAGTTCATTCCAGATCTCTTGCTAAAAGTTCTTCTAAATCACGTCATTATGACATGAAGAAGAAGAATGGTAAAGGAGAGAACAAAGGAAAGAAAGATAACAAGAAAGACAAATATTTCAAGTGTGGCAAGAAGGGTCACTGGAAAGTAAATTGTCCAAGTTTGGTAACTAAGGGACAAGGTACGTCATCTTTTGCACTGCTTGTTGAAACATGTTTAGTATCGGTTTTCTACTCCTTAGTGGGTAGTGGTAACTGAGGTCACTAATCGTGTTTGCTACACTTTGCAGGCAATCAAGCTTAAGGCTTGAAGATGGCGGGATTACCATCTCCAAGATTGATGCTGGTAGTTGCTACTTCAGCTGATGGAGATTTTACTTTGAGTTTATGTTAAAAACTCTGTTTTTAATTCAAGTTTCTAAAGAGATGTTGTTTTAATAAACAATGTCCATCTATTGTTATGGATTATCAATTATTCGATAGAGTTTTTCTATCATGAATGAATAACAGTGTTTTCTATTATGGATGATTGTCTCTTTATTACTTGATTACATAAACTGTCAGTGTTCTAAGGTATAATTTAAAGAATCTCTATAGAGATAGGTTACATCAGTCTATGTAGTTTTAAGTAATTCATGGAATTATGGATTCAATCCAGATATTCCTAAGAATGGTACTTATGACAACTACTTAGAGGTATAAGATGGTAACCAGGCCTTTTAATAGGCGATTGTATCTCTATAGGTTATTTCGTGTTTGCTCTGGTTTGCTGGTTTGAGTTTACTGCCGCAGTTGCCTTAACAGGCATTGATACTGTAATCATTTAAGGTTCGGATATGTTTATCTAGTTCACTACAAGTCTTAGTCTCTTGCTTTAATCAAGAGCGTTCAAGACTAAGGTAGAGAATAAGTTAAACAAGACCGTAAAAACATTATAGTTCATTCATAATGGTATATCTTAAGTGATGGGGTTTTACAGTATCTGGCAGAGCAAAGGGATTGCATCCCAGTTAACTACACCTATTATCCCTCGATTGGGATAGTGTAGGTAAAACGAAATAAGATTCTTTAAAAGTTTATAAGTTATGCCAGCTTCGCCAAATTTTCATTTTTGGGAAGAGCGCCAAAAGCAGTTGTATGTTTTGCTTAATCTAGTACCTTCTAAATCAGTTCCAAATACCTTAGCAGACCTTGACTCTGTCAAAAGGGCAATGATGGGTAATTCGGCTGTTAAGCTGATATAGGAAACTGATTGGTTGGAAGAAAGGTTTAAGCTAGTACTGCTTTGTGGGCTATTCTAGCTAAACGAAAAAGATGGTTGCTTTGTATATCCTGGATACAAGCAAGTTGTATGGGATGAAACCAAATGTGAGTTTGTTCTCTAACGTTTTAGAGAAGACAATTCAAATCCATCAGGAAATACCCCGTGGCATATTGAGCATACCTTGGAAGGTATGGTACCAATTGCACGGTCACCTGTGTAAGGTAGTAAACCACAAATTAATGCACCATTAACTGGCAACATAAAAGGAGCATCATTGCAGTGGGAGGTTGCCTTAACAGGCTTAATGGTACCGGTTCGTGGAAACAGTCTCTGGACTTGTTCCCAGCTTAACGAACAACATCGTACTCATCCCTTAAAGCGCAACGAAGATGCTAAGACAAACGATGCGGCTTAATGACGTCAATTCATGGATTCAGAAATGAATCAGTAAATGTTATGGTCGTGTATCGGGATCAGTGATTGCTAAATAGCTTACCAGCTATAAGTAACTGATTGATATACAAGGAAAGAAATGCTCGAATGGTAACCTAGTATATTCGAATATCTAGGTTAGTGAGAAAGGTATGTTTCACAACAGGACTTTCTCACTGGTTGCAACTATTAAACCCATTCGAATTCTTTTAACCATAACAGCAGATATGAATCTAAATATCTGGAAGATAGATGACGTCATAAGTATTTTATAAATGGGTACCTTGATAAAAGGTGACGACATCTGTATGCAACAACCAGATAAAGTTATGTGCAAAGCATCATGTCTGGAAGCCAATGTAGTTCAAGTATGAACTTAAGGGAGCTTCAAAGTCACGAAACAGACATTTTGATATTGTCTATCGAGAATGAGAGTTTCATGTACCTGTTATGTGTCAGCGGAAGCGTGGTTTTCCTTGCACATTATGTAGATGGTATTTTCACTTTCGGAAACGGAGTGGAGATATTGTCAGGCATAAAGAGATGGTTATCCAGACAGTTTCAGAAGTAGGACTTATGAGATTTTGGAACATTTTTTGAATTAAGGTCTTGTGTTATCACAAGAAAAGGATGTTCAGGTATCTCAAGTCGCTTAAATTGATTCTGTAGTGAGTCGTTCATAGCAAGAAAGATTGTTATCTTTCTATATTGTAAATGAACGAAGTTAGATATCTGTACTGCTATAAGCATGTTAAACAGATATCACTTCAACTCTGGATAGGCACATTGGTTAGTGAATGAGCCTTGTGAGTTGAATGACATCGGATATCCAGGAGGATCATAAGGAAAGGAAATCGAACTCTAACTATGTGTTGGCCTTGGAGGAGGAGTTATAGGAATTCAATACAGTGGTGTGTTGCGGATTCCGGTATGAAGGCTGAGTTTTTGACAGCTTCATTAGCTTCGCAAGAAGCAGTATAACTCCGATGTTATCCTCTAGAGGTGTGTGTTCTGAGTTTGCCTAATAAAGGCACATGGAATTGTGATCATGTTGGTGCAATGACAAACTCAAGGGAACCCAAGACTCACAATGTGGTGAAACACATAGGATGTGTGGTATCACATCATACGAGAAATCGTGACAAGAGGTAACGTGAATGCAGTGGGAGTGATTGACAGTATAGACACACTTAATACTTTGATAAAGCAATGGTATTATGCTTGAAATATAAGTGGGAGATTGTTGGGATTGTATACGGAAAGCATATATGATTAAGTGTTTTGTACACTGGTTTACATATATGTTGCTGCAACAATGCTCGCTGTCTGATGAAACAAACA
>JAPKLW010001352.1:129513-156704 GCA_026898455.1 Plectranthus barbatus | reverse complement strand
CTGAAACATATGCGTATGATTAAACATAAATTGGTATGTTAATGTTAGGGGAATGGATATTCACTTAATAATCAAGTTATTAGCATCAAGTTGATAGATGCAGATAAGGTGTTTGATGAAATGCCTGAATGAAAAGCTGAAACTAATGTCTAAGTTCAAAAATGCAAATAAGGTGTTTGATGAAATGCCTGAATGAAAAATTGAAACTAATAGGTTAAATTCTGAAAACGGCTGGATCCCAATCATATATTATATGTTCTGTTTTAGTTTTTAGCCACTATATGAAGTGTAGGAATAAGTTGGGAAGTAAATAAGTTAATTAACCAAGTTTGAACTTGCCTTTTCGGATTTAAAGAGATTAGTGTTGTTTGGTTAATTTCTTGCTATAATATGTGCATGACCTTAGGAAAATTTAATATTAGGTATGGAATTGATTATCTTTGATCGACTCATTGATTTAGTATAATTATGAGTTGGAATTTGATGTAGACGAAGAAAGTAATGGTTAGTTGGAATTTATGAACGACATGCTTATTTGATTCAATATCAATTTAAATTAAAATATGAATAAATATATTGATGAATAAACATCTTAAAGACTTAATCATGGGCTAAGTTGTGAAGGTTGAAAGTGAGATAAACGAAGAGATGAAAGCTTATAAACTTATAAAGTTGTATAATCTACGAGTTAATGAACAAGATCATAAATTATATACAAGGGGTTGAAGTTGAAAATTCAAAGGAAATGATAACTACTTGAATTATATATTAAATCCAACTTGTCATAATTGTACATGGTTAATATTTGATAATAGGTGTAAAAACATATATACCATGAGTTAAATTTTTAATCATAATTTAGTCATACAAGATGTTGAAGTAAATTACATTAGGTTGCTCCACCTATTTAGTGATTTATTTGTATTATTCCCTTATTGAAGGAAATCCACCTGGACAAGCACGGACTTTCATTAATCCATGACACCACCCGAACCCTTAAATAATAAAGGTGGGCGCTCTATTTATTCTACGCCATGAAAACTTGTTTTGATTTTAAAAAGACATGAAAATGATTTTGTTTTTAAATATGAATGTCTATGCCAAACTGTTTTATGTGGTTGTCTATCTGTTCCTCTGAGTCAGACGTAGTTGGCCAGAGAGTTAATAACATCAACCAAGAAATGAACTAAGATAAGCCTAGAATATTCCTTGTTGATTGCGAGCTAGGAAGTTCGTCCCCTGAGCCGCAGTATCAAGTGTCCAGTTCCTTGATATGTTGTGAATTGTATATACGATCGGGTCTCGATGCTTCGTGTTCCGAGGCTAGTGCACTGTGATGACAACTAATGTTGTTCATCGTGACCTGGAAGTACGTCTGCTTCCTCGTCACCTTATTAAAACAGATAGTAACCACAAGTGAGGAAAATGCATGCAAGAGTAAAATATTTTAGTAAACACGGTTGCTTTAAATAAAATCCCGTGTCTTACTTGTGTGATGGCATAGCATTTATATAATTGTATGTTTTTGGAGCAACGTGTTCACTGGGTACGCAGTGTACTCAGCCCCTATGTGTTATTTATAAACATGCAGGTTAAGCTTGGAAAGAAAAAGTTAAAGTGGAAATGTGGGCGTAAATAAATAAGTGGTAGAGCTTGATCCTGAGATAACCATCTTCATATGTTTATCTCCGCCATGCTAGTTCTGCTGCATCGAACCTCTGAACTCTTATCTTCCCCGCTGTTATTTAAAAAAAAATACTAAATGCGTATTTTGTATGAAACTAGTCTTGTAACTTTTAAAGGTTAAGTTGTTTGTCGGAGTTGAACTTATAGTAACTGTTGTCCTAGTTTTTTTTTTTTTTTTTTTGGATGTAATATAAGTATCTATTTCTGATATCCGTGAATGTTAATCTATAAGTTGTTATTCATCCGTATTATATATTTTAAATGTTAAATTATATGTTGGAAGTAATCTGTCGCGCTTTCATAAACCGGGGAATAAATTGGGGGCGTGACAAAGGGTCCCTATCTAATCACCAATCGAACCTCAACAGTTATGAAAGCAAATTAGTTATTGAATAAGAAGTTATCCAAATGTGCATTGTTGATATACTTTTCTTTTTTTAAATACACGTGTACAAATTATAACGAGTTAATTGATACTAATACACCTTGCATCCATATTTAAATAAACCTATCGAAGATGCATGGAAACATTTTAAATTCAATTTTCTTCTAATTAGAAATTCATAATTTTTTTACCATAACAATTTAATTTATAAAAACAAGTATTAACATGTAGAAATTATTCATTAATACATAATCTCGAAAATATGTAATTTTAAATAAATTAAACGCTGAATATGAGGTTGGGTATAGCTAAGCTAACCATCAATTAATTAAATTAAGAATTGGATATGAAAATCTTGTAACTAGATACGCGTTAATCTCACACAATATAAAAGGGGTTCAAAGTCAAAATCATCTCTCTGGTTTCTTCCCTGCGACCGCTCAATTCTTTCCGAAGGAGGTTTGTTGATTGAAGATTTCGCTTCGTCGGAAATCCATATCCGTCGGCAGGATAGTTTAAGGTTTCGATTCGTCGGGATTTATGGATTCTTCTTCTCTCTCTTCTTGCACCGCCGTCGCTTTCTATAACTCTGTTGCCGCTTCTCGATCGCCGTCTCACCCATCCAATTATATCACCTCGATCCATGCCCTTACGCTCTGGATACGCGAATCCCCTCTTACCGATCCCTAATAGGTAAAGCTGATTGTTTGTTTTCGTTTATATGGATTTCTTGATACAATGTGCTCTTTCCTCAAATAAAGAATTCTATGCCCTAGCATTGGGCCAAGCAGTAGGTTGCAGGAAGCGAAATCAAATTTAGAAGGCGCTTGGTCTTGTGTAGTATTGCAGGGTGGTGCTCCTTTTTGCATTTTTTTTAATTATTCTTGATTCAGTGATTCGGTTCAACTCTAGATTGCATTGAACTATATATGCATTGTAAGAGAAATAAGAGATGAGCGCGTCCAGTAGTGGTAGTGGTACTGGCCGCAGGGCTAAATCCGCGAGCGTTTCGGGTTGGACTGCTTTTGACCTTAAGCAAAAGAGGAAGCAACAAGGTCTTGAAGACAATCATGATTCCGACCCTTATCCCTCCTTGTCAGGCAGCATAACTCAGCCTCAAAACTTGTTAACTTCAAATGGATCCCTAATAGACAAGCACATGCCTTACGCATCCGTTGTTGTCCCATCTATGAAAGCTCCGTCTTACGAAGATAAAAGCTTGCCAAGCCAATTTACTGCTAGCACTTCTTCCCTGGGTACTCAAATTAACACTGACGACATCACCAAGGATTATAGGAAACTTAAAGAACTTCAACCTTGGGCAGATGAAAGCTTGATTCACGATGTAATGGCTGCTGTAAACAACAACATTCATGAGGCTTTGTCTGTACTAGAAGCAATGGCTATCTCTGAGGATGAAGTTGACAAAAAGAAAAAAGTTAACTCGAGTTGCAGTAAATTTGAGGAGCTAGATATTCCTAACTGTATAAAGGAAGAAACGATCAGCTTTATAAATGAATCTTTAGGTGCTAATCACAAACTAACTGAGGATGAGGAATCTTTGATGCGTTTGCTTGAGACCATTAAGTCTTTACCCATTGAGACCGAGCCAGAGTGGGGAGAGGATGATGTTTATCTAATCTACCGGAAAGATGCTATAAAGATGATAAGGTATTATTTCTCTTCCGTTTAAGTATTATGTTTCTTGATGTATCTCCCACCTCTTGTGGATTAAAAATTGATTAATTAGAGTTCCCTCAGGAAATCCAGTATGTTAATATGGATGACTATCTCGTAACTTATGATCGTTTCTCTTTGTTTATGATTCTAGCAGCATAATGTAGTAGAAAATTCCTAGTCTTATATACAATGCTCCTTATTCGTGTTTGCTGTGTGCTGCGTTGATATTCTGCAGTTCAAATGGCAGTTACTATATTTTCCGTTGGCTCTTGATATTTGGCATTGCCTTTGAGTTATGATTCAATTCCATGTGAAAAATAATTCTTCTTACACCACGATCAGCTGGTGATACAATATGTATTTTACTTCTCTGCCCCTCCTTGTTGTGTCTTTCTGCGATTTTGGTGGTGGATTAGTGGCTGATGGCAATAATAAATTATTTGCATGATTTTATGAATTTTATTGCATTGCATAATGCATACACCTTGTTATTAACCGCAAGGACCTTACTCAGTGACATCAGTAAGACCCTGCAAGATGTTCAAGAAAATGTTGTCTCTGATTTCTCCACCGTAACGCCTTTGAAACGTGTAGTAGAATCATATGCGGTTAAATTATAGCTCTTTGAAATGTGCACCGCAATGACATGACTGGCCCATATGTAGTTTTGCCTAAGTTACATTAGAACATGAAAAGATATTCCGATCTTTTCTACTATCAATTTGCACTATACTTTATATTGTTTTTTTACTCGTTGGATTTTGTACGATCAGATCAGCATCTCATCATTCCAAGTCTGCGAATGATGCATACATAAAAGGTGACCATGCAGCTGCACGCCGTTTCTCTCTTAAAGCTCAACAGGAATGGGCTGCTGCTGAGAGGCTTAATGCTAAGGCAGCCAATGAAATTCTGAATGTCAGGAATTGCAGAAATGACATATGGACATTAGATTTGCATGGCCTTCATTCAGCGGAGGCAGTTGACGCATTGCGTGAACGATTGAAGAGGGTTGAATCCCTAGTTTCCCAGAATGGTTTAGCAGCATCCGGCATGCCGGTTGCAGTGTCTGGGCAATCAACGTCTCAGCTTGAGATTGAGAAGGATGGGAAACAGCAACCATCATCTAGGCCAAGGGCAGCATTGTTACAAGTCATAACAGGTATTGGCATTTTTTTTCTAGGGGAAAAAAGGGAACAGTAGTAAGGGTGTTCTGATATAAGCTGTGTTATTTTAGTGAAGAAGTTAGTACAGTGATGCAAGTTGATACCTTGGCATGGCCAATTCTCTAGAGTATGTAGGCTATAGTCAGGAATATGATTATAATCTTATATATGCATCTCTCACAGGAAAGGGTAACCATAGCCGGGGTTCAGCTGCACTTCCGTCAGCTATCAGTAGCTTTCTCAGTGAGAACAAGTAATACTTCCCCCTTTTCGTCAATACTTTTGGCGGAGGAAATTTGCCAATCAATATTAGTCCAGTGCTTAGAACTTTGTATGTGTTCTGCAGGTATCATTTCGATGAGAATAGGCCTGGGGTGATTATGGTTCGACCCAAGTTTCGGTTGCAGTGATTCCAGCAAACTGGGTTACGATGAACTGCTGGTGTTGCTATTTGCTGGAATGGATGTCACCGCCTTATCATTTGTAATATATTAAGGTCATACATGTTTGTTGGTAGAAGCTGCCATCATTGAGAATTTATATTTAAATTATTGGAAAATAAACATATCGGTATATGACCATTCATGTCTGTAAGGCATTATTAGTTATTTAAGATGCAAAACTGAAACAAATGCAGGTGCTATAGCAATAGGTTGAGATATAATTTTAGGCAACTTAGATGGGGAAATAAATAATCAGAGTACAAGAATCTTCATAATGGAGTGGAAGAAGAATATCACATGAGTAATCAAGAAATGCTGCCATAGCTACTACTAAAGACGAAGAAAAATGTCAGAGTTCAGAAAGAATGGCAGGGATGTAATGAGACAATTCAGCAGTTAGAGACTGAAATCCATTGACAAGCTGAGTGTGAAATTCCTGATCTTCCTCGCCAATCAATCGGAAGTGAACACGGATGGCTCGCTTGCAAACAGCCATAAATTCAAGCAGCGCAGCGATCAGTTGCTGCAACTCCTGGGACCGCAGCCTCGTTGCAGGTTCGCCCGAAAGGAATGCCGTACAAACACTCAGAACTCCACTGTTCACCTACAGCAGATTCATTCATCGATTATTGTACAAGGTTGAATACATCACATACACACATAAATAACTCACTTGGACAGCGACGGAGCCCTGAAGTATCCTTTGCAGACTCTGGAGGCGTGGGAGTTGATCACCTTCTGAGCTGCGAGGTTCTTCAAGTTCGTTTCTCAGTGCTGCTGTTCTTGTCTCAATCATCCCAATCGCGTTCTCCACCGGAGAGAACTCGAGTGACTCTGATTTTATCACCTGCAGACGATTCACTAGTGCTGGGAAAGAACCTTGAGTCTGCAGCACTGTGCGCCGTTTCCACTGGTCTTCCAGCCCACCTTGAGTCTTCCCATTTTTTGTGAATGGGGTATCAAACAGAAAGCGATCAAAAACCCGAGCACGCACACTCCCCGTAGAAAGTGAGAATATTCTCTCTCTTCTGCTTCCCAAGTCCTCATCTTCCATCACTGGATCTACTGCAGTTATCTGCAGGTAGCAAACTTCTGGCTGCAGTTCATCAGCCTTCACATGTCTGGAGTCGGGGATAACATGCAGAGTGGTACCATCCATTCTCGACTCGTATATATGACTCAGTTTCTCCATTATATCGCCCAACCTTACATCACGAGGTTCTCTGTATATGAACTCTTTCCTGTCAAGCTTCGCAAATTTCTCACCGTAGAACCCTACCCTATAATATGTTGCATCTGCAAAAGGTATGGGGCTCGACTCCTGCTCAAGAATCGACTCGTATATATTTGTCAGCATTGTGTGGCACTTGGCTAACTGTCCGTATGCCCTCCTGCTTTTGTACACTGGAATAACAAGTTCTAGGATACTGGCACAGAAGTGGTGGAGCTCTGCTTGGGAGAAGAGCTTATTTGCAAGTTGCAGGTACTTAACAGCCGAGTCAACGGTGAGTTTTGAAGCGCCATATCCTTCTAACTCAGCTGCTGAAGCCTCAGAGGTTATCTCGCCATTGACCATGGGGCATATTTTGCGCAATGAACTGACATGATCAGAGCTCCACACTCCATCATTTCTGCACACAAGAGCCTGACAATTTTTTTTGCGTCACAGAAGAATTAAGTTCATATATTTCTTAGATGCAGCCATTATTTAAACATTGAATGTTTCATAGGAATCTTGAACGTGCGTAATTGGATGAAGATGAATTATCAAAATAAATATCAAGGACATCTTCTGAGGTTTTGATGCTGACTTGCCGACATTCAAGTAATTCTTAGTGGCAGCAACCAAGAAAACATAAAAGCATAATCTTACCAGCATCACTACTCCAGCAACAGCCACGGCACACTGCGCTGCTTCGGCCCAAGATTGCATCTCCTGGTGGGCATCACATAGATGCAATAACCACATTATATGTAGATCTGGAACTGGTGCAAATGCCATCGCAAGTTTGTAAAAACTCTCTGCAGCGGCATATCTGTCGACTGTCATAACAGATGCCTGTATGAAAATTAAATCAGCGCCATGGTTTACTTTCAACAGAAGAAGTTGAACAAGGTGGTCAGGAATATACCAGTAGTGCGTGCTCAAGGCTGGCATCCAGAGCCAGAAGTAGACTCTCAGATAGAACTTTAACTTTCGACCAGGACCAAAAGTTATCTGACAATTTGTCATGACTGGCAAGAAGAGCCTTTTCTGGAAGACCACATTCTCTGAGTATAGAGGTGCTCTTAGATTCATCTGCCATCTCCTCTAAAGATTTTCGAAGACGACGCGCTTCACTACTTTCTTCCAGAGTCCCATCTGTTTTCATATGTGTAACTTGAACTTCAGACATCAACTCAGACAATGTAATGGTGAGCACAACCCGCAATCTTGCTGTCTGAGAGAAGTAGGAGAACGAGCTCTGCAAAACAATTACAGTTAATTTTGGAGCAGGATATATGAAAAAAGGTATGAAGACTAAGCAAGTGACAGTATAGGCCTACCCGAACAAGTATCTGAAGCCCAATAACAGCCCTCTTCCTGATATTCTCATTCCGGAAAACTCCAAGCCGGAGAAGATGGAAAGCAATTTGCTTTAGAAAACGATCATTTTCCCTCGACATTAGCGTTGCTCCATGAAGCTCAAAAACATTATTCGTAACTGGAAAGAGAGCTTTCCAGAAAGCCAAAGGTTGATTGTGAGAGAAAACTAACATAAATGTGGATGTAATACAATCAAGCTTTCCATAATCAGTTGCAATTGTATGAGATGCCACAGCCCCAGAGAATTTCTCAATTATTTCCAGAACTTGAAGACTGACAGCAGCACTAAGGTTCTCTTCCCAAAGTTCCTGAACCAAACAGATGCATAGGATATTATCACAATATCCAGTAATACCAATCTAGATAAATTTATAGATCATGATATCATTCTAAAGAAAGAAGAGATGCTCCAATTGCAGTTAATAGAGTAACTATATGCAACAAAAAACATACCAATTTCTGCCTCAATATTGGGTGCAAGGATTCCCTTAATGCTTGAGTTGAAGCTCCGATTCTAGAAGATTGAGCTTGAGCCAGAGCTTCCCTTAAGGAATACGGCTGACTAGGAGAGCTTAACTGAGAGTTGACTCTTTGCCACAAATACCCATTTTCAGGAGTTCCCTGAGGCTGCATCAATCAAGATTTTATATTTAGCCCACCAAAACAAGTAATAAACAACATGGAACTGTGATACATTTAGGAAAAAAGAGATGAAATACGCACTCCAACTTCTTGGCGTGCAGCCTCCAGCAGATACTGATTAATTGAAGGAGAAAGCCTCTCAGAGTACTTTGACGAGAAGGGCTTATCTCCTAATGGACTGCGAGAACTACTGCCCATAAGCATGGTATCCTCAGGCTTTCTATGCTGCTCAATGTGACAATCAACAACAGGATAGTTAGATCCATTGTCCAGCAGAGAAACCCAAACATGTGAAATCCCAAGAAATAATTCCATCCACTTGAATAATAGATAACACTAAAAACCACAGTATTACCACGCACAACTAGCTCGCTCTTCATTAATAATCTTACAAAATAAACAATACTACTGGATGACGAAGGATCACAGAGCTCCTTCTTTCGCTTTATGAAGTGTGCTGGCAAGGTTTTTCCAATGGGGTTGGTGGTGATAGATGAAAGAATTATTTCCTTTTGAGCATACACTCAGCAAACATATTGGGTGGATTGAATAATTGTTGATTGGCTTGAATAGAGGAGAGTGACTAGGAGACTAGATTAGGCAATAAGATAAATTTAAATATAAGTTGTTATAAACTTATAATAAGATCAGGAAGCAAGAATTATGCATGCAATTGGCTTATGGCTGGGCAAGCTCCTTTGCCTTGAAGGGGATTCTGTTCGTGTTTTCTGCATCTAGTTCAGTTTATTTTCTATTTACAATATCAATTTCACAGCATATCAAGATCAAGAAATGTATTAAGAAGAAAAAAGAATACATTGTGGAAAGATATGAGCTTTGAAAAACAAATATTCTCTTAATTGTACAGATTTAGGAATATTCTCTTAATTGTATAGATTTAGATCCCATATTTTATGGGATGTGATTGATTGTTTCCTAATTTTGTGCTAGAGATTTGTGTATAAAAGGCTGACTATCTCTGTATGAAGAATATATAAAAAGGTTCACAGAAATTCTCCCATCTATGTCTTTTATGTTTTCTTCATCTACTATGTTTACCTTCCATTCTAAATCTGATATACATGTTATTAAATTACCTCAAAATGAATTAGGCATTCCTCCAAAAGTTTGAAAAATAATCTGGTACGAGCAATGCTTTGCTGCCAAGCTTTAATAAGAGAAGCATCATCCAAATTACGTATGATTTGCAAAATAGCAATCAGGACTTCCCGCTTTTCACTTGAACTCAAATTGTAGAAGACAGGCATTTCATCTAGTATCTACAAGAATGCAAAAAAATGAGCAACTAACAGAACAAACTCATAGCCAATGCAGAAGCAATATAGCAAGTGCAACTTCTGCATAAATGAGTGACCTATCACAAAGTATTGTATTGTTAAAATGGAACCAATCCAGTGTCTAGCACTTAGCAAATAAACGTTTACATGATTGAACTCATCCATGCTATTCAAATATGCTAGTTTCAGTTTTGCCATTTTACTTCCGCATCAAATTGTACTTCGTATGAGCAAAAGAAGAAAGACTAAAAAACAAGCTCAACATAAAATCACCTTTCAAAAGTTTAATGGTGGTTTAAAATCAAACTTTTTATTGAAATTGCAACTAAAGTATAACATTTCAAAACTTGAAACCAACAGCACTAACTTCAAACATTTTGAAATTTGAATCACCAAGCAACATTATGATGAAAAATCCAACACAAAGCAATATAATTCCCTGCACTACATGCCCAAACAATTCATCAACAACATAACCTACACAACATCCTTTATGAGAGTTTTAATGTGCTCACTAATATGGAAAAGCAATGATTTTCCAGAGAACGCATCACGTATCATGATAATCAGAAAAAAAATGAAGTTCAGCTCCATCATTTTTAATTTTTTGAACATTGTATTAAATTTGCAATTAGAGTAAAAGACTAAAAGGATATGGCCGAAAATTCACTTGAGTCTGTCTTTTTTAGGAAATATATGTCCTTGTAAAACTTCTTACCATGAGAGTGCTTACTGCAAATTGAAGGTTGAAGATATTTATGACTATAAGAGAAAAAGAATCAGAAGCGTATACAATCATGCACAAGTATATCTGCAAGCATGCCTGTACAGTTTATTAACTTACTAACAAAAATATTGAAAATGGATGAAAGAGAAAGTGTCAAACACCTGGCCCACAAGTGGAAAGTACAACTGAGCAATATAAAGTTTATCTTCCAGCTTTTGGTACCGCACATCAAACTCATGTTTGCACAATAGAACCACCAAGATTCTCGCAGCCTACGAGCAGTCAAATAAAGAATACATAAGGATTTATATAACTGCTCAAGGAAATAGGGGGGACACAATGAATCAAGGTAGAGAATATTGGAGTATAATCTGCTATTCATGTAGCCATTGCATCATTCTGCACTCACCTTTGCCCGCATAGATAAATCTTCATGGTCCCAAGTAAGAAAGATCTCTTGTATAAGAATAGATGAAATGTAATTTCTGTGATTAAAAAGCACCATTTCAGACATGTCTAAACATCAGAAATTGGAAATCATGATTAAACTAACGAATGAGCATTATGTCTAACATATGCATCACGACACTATTAAGAAGCAAAGTTTTATAACAAAATAGTACCATCATTACACTACAACAGAGACAAGACATTCACTCGACCACAAAAATAATTCCATTCTAAAACATCAAGCTCCATTTATTGATAATGTCACTTAAAAAACAAAAAGATTGCATACAAACGAAAAACAACAAGAATGATTTGCAAAAGCCAATAAGCATCATCTTTCCCAAGACAGAAAAATTAAAAGAAAAAACAATGTCTTAAGTTATGCATTAGGAAAGGTCATGCGGGCATTAAAGAACTCGGGAAAAATATTTATAGGAACTTCACACCGAGTGATGTGAAATGTCAAGACCAATACATACTAGCCTAGACTGATCATGTAAATTAAACCATCTTTCACTACTAATTTGAATTGGACTCTGAACAATCACACATAATACATTGAAGCCCAATATTAATTCAAGTTGGTTAGAGTAAATAAAAGAAGCCTAAAAAACTTTATTCAGGGGCTACTGTTCATCTATATATATCCAATAGCCGCCAATCCTATCAATGCAATTAAAGTTTGACACTTTGACCCCAAAGAGAAGAAAAAGATAAAAGAGCACTTTATATGAAATGCTGATATGGATAGGAAATGAGTTGTTTGCATAGCATCCACTGATATGACTGAAAATATTGATAAAATAACGGGACAGTGTTGAATAAAAAATAAAATGCAATTATTTTTAATGTTCCAAAAGCAACAAGAAGGTGATTTTGAATCCATTATCACACACAACAAATACAGGCGCAGGACATTCTTAGCCAATTAGACAGCACAATGCATTCCCACCAAGAATAGATCAGACAACTATGAGCGACCTTACACGGTTGCAATAAGTATTTCATCAGTTGTAAAGTCTGTCAACTAATTATCATTTTGTCTGGAACTATAAATTTAATAAATAATTGATCAAGTCAAGGGTGTATGGAGGGGGAGGGAGAGGGAGAGAGAGAGAGAGAGAGAGAGAGAGAGAGAAATACTTTTTCTATCAAAGAAGATGAAAGTAACAGATAAGATTGAAATTTTTTTTAAAAAAAAAAAAAGAAGAAGAAATAAAGAAAAAAAAAAGAACTCTACTTTCCAGCGTATTTGCTGATCATCGGAGATCCCAGACCCAGCCAAACGGCTAACTTTATTCTAAAGATAATCTTTCCATAATCTTAAGAGACTCCAACCCTACTACTTGAATAATATAATGAACTACACTGCAAAACCCAGCAAACATTTTATTTGAACTCTAAAGAACTTAATCAAACTAAGGAAAAAAGAGATTGTTATTGATAAATGATGAGCGGGAACTGATAGGTAACAATAATAACTAATCCACACTATTATCATATTACATAGTATAGCAACTTTCATTAGCTTGATGGCAAAGCAGATAAGCCTAAACTCATATTGGTAGCAAAACCAATCTGTTCATTGATCCAATCATGAAGATGTTGAATCAAGGAGAGACAGCTCCAACAATCTATAAACATTAATATAAACTAATTTGAATATCTAAGATGCTAAAACTCAAGTTCCTAGACATTTAAAGAATTTCTGCAAGAATATATGAGAAGTTTGCCCCCAATTCACCACTGTAGACTGTCACCTGCTATGAGTGTACCTTCACTACGCTATTAATCATTGTCTCACAGAATAATGACAATAAAGCACTCATAGAAGTTATAAAGCATTGCAGAATAAGGTTACCTGTCAGAAGGGTCTCTCCCTGGCATTTCAACAAAAAGATCGTGATCACATAAAATTTGCAGAAATGTAAGCTTGCAATCATGCAGCACTGATTGACACACCCCAGAGAACTTATCAAGGTACAAAGACACCTACAACATTACAGTAATAGATTAAGTGATAGTCAACCAAGAGCAAATTTTCACATACAGATTGAGAAAAATATGCAAACAAAAAAGTAAAAATAAACTTGAAGTGACCAGTTATCACAAGTGAAGCATAAAAGATCCCAGTGACAATATATATCAAATAGATTGCTATAACCCAGTTTTTGCATTCTAAGTTTTAAATAGATCTTTTTCAAGTTTAACAATACTTGGAAGCATTTCCCCTCCTTGAACAGATATTATGCATGGAGTACAAAATCCTCCAGGAACTCCAAGGAATTAGTAAGCATACCAGTTCAAAAACTTGGCGAGGCTCTATGGTAGATAGAAGATCATAACAAAAGAAAGCCAAGCTACTGTTTAGATATTTAGCCAAACCAAGACCCTTTTTGCACCGTTCATGAACTTCTGTTAATAGGCAGTCGTATAACTGCATAATACATCTAAAGACACCTTCTTTCAACTGCATTGGAGGAACCTCTTCTCCTACAAATAAATAAAAATAATGCACATCACAAACTTACAATTGGCTTTCAGATGCTACAGTAAAATATTACTTTATCCAATAAATCGATCAAATTGCACAAACTACCAAACACCGCCACAGAAAAGTTCAGATTGTTTTAAACGTCAAAGGTTGGGTATCGCTGTATCGGTAATATGATATTAGATATTTGAGGCAATAAATCACCAAGCTGTAGAATTCTCTAGGCAAAATTCATCAATTTCCAAACACTAGATGCCAACACAAGTTTTGCTTGAATTTTAGAGCAAGAAAACAAAACTGCTGGAAGCCAGTATCTTTAGCTGCCATCCGGAACTTAATGCCAGCAAACAACAATGGTCAACCATGTATGAAACAATTGCTGGTAAATCTACAAGAATATGACAATAGAAAACATGAACAGCAACAAAAAATGAATGGCAACTTGATGTGGAACAAGTTGAATATAAATAATGTTGTTACGGATAAGCAAGAAAATAGAATGTAAACTTATTTCTTTTGCCTTTTTACAATTTATTTATCTTCCAAATAATATTGGTACATGCCCTGAATGCTAAAGGTAGACTGTGTGATCCATGTCCACTTCAGCCAACACTCAACAGAAAGATAAAACAGCGAAAATCTATCATGAGTATGGTTGATCCACTACTGCATTTTTAGGCACGTCTAATATTATATCCAAGGAATTACATTCAATAAGAAATTACCCGAAGGAAGATTGTGATAGAACAATCGAGTCTGTTCCAATGCCATGGATTTGACAATGAGTTCAAGGAAAAACCAAGCCATGGCCAATACATCATCGTAGACTGGCCCAACACGATAACCTTTGGCCTAAATTTCAAAGTGATGAAGTAGAATAAAATACATGCAACAAGAGTCAGTCTCATGACAAAAGATAAAGATTTGAGTGAAGCACAGAAGCCTTTTTCATTGTTATTATTTTTAGTAGGAGAAGCTCATGAGTCCTCTAAAAGCACTTCAAAAGCATTTGGAAAATGTTTTTTCTCTACTTCTGTTTTTGGAAAATTGGTCGTACATATAATAGCTTATGTCTGGTTTTCAAAAAACAAAGAGATCACCATTTGCTTTCTACATAAGATCCAATGCGACAGCTTCTTTACAATTGGTATTATTCATAATTAAGATAATCTGGACTATATCTGGAACATAATTGTGAAAGAAAGCACCGATTGAATCTCAGAATTAAATTACCTTGCTACGGGCTAAACTTCCCCAAACTGTAGATAAACCTGGGTAAACTGGTGGCTGACGGCCCCCAAAATCATCAAAAGCAAAATCAACGTAGTTCACCAGAAAAAGATTTCTTTCACCATCATCAACTGACTCTTGCTGCACCCTGTGGAACACAACACTAAATTAAGTGGTTGCTTGCAAATTCTTTTCCTAGCTGCATTTAGTCGGGGATAAAGACACTAAAATATTAATGAAAAACATCATTTTGTAGATATGAACAAAACTGTACCGTGTCAATATATTAACCATAGCTCTGAAGGCAGCAACCTGAATGTTAAAAAGAAAAATCAGCATAAAGTATATGCTTCCAAACTTCATTGTGATCCACATCAAGAATTTAACTACAAATAATATTTAATTAGGATAACAGAAGGTGCTGGCTTAGAAGAAATCTAGCCCCTGTTTTAATTATTACACCTGCAAAGTCTCACCACCATTGCCAATAAGGTGGAGAAGCATGTTTAAGATTGGCTGAAGAAACTGAAGTAAGGCTGTGGAATCAACATTCTTCAAACTGTTGATTGCCTGCAAGAAATATCAGAAAATTCAAGTCTTAGAGTTGCATAGAGCAGATCAAGCATATCCTTGTAGAGATATAGCATTGGACATCACGCAAGGATAAATAAAAATGTGAATGGAAGTCATTTCTCATCATTTTAGGCATTCAAACAGAGTTCACAAATATAATTTTATGCATTAAATGGCACAAATCTTCAATGCTTTTTGTCAGGGAGATAGAGCTTGCATTTATTCAAGGCATCGGCCTGTGACGTAAAGATAATTTTATTAGTTTTTTTTACTTAAAAAAAAAAGCTTAAGAGAAACAATTTACTAAGCTAATATGATTTTTACTCAAATAAAAATCAATCTCCAAGCATGGAAAGGTAAGACAGAATCACAGCACTATGGCTAAAAATGTAAGCTGTTTCCATATCTTAAAAAGGGAAAGATCGCATAAGAATGTATTGAAAATAAACCTCAAGAAGTTCAGAACCCCAAGGTGGACTTGTTCGAAGAATGTGCCGATCATACTCAAGAAAGAAATCTCGAATTCGTTCACTTATTGGGTACAGTGATGAGCATAACCGTAGACGAAGTCTAAATACATTTTTTCCATCCTCCAAGTAATCCACCTTGTCCTGCAGAGAGTTAAGAAAAAGTAAGAAATTTAGATGGAGTATATTAAATCGAAAGTACAGTTCAAGTTTTAGAAAGAATGTACAGTAATGATGTACTCTGTAATATATGCACTTCTTTATAAGAAACAATTATTTTGTTATTGCCAGAAAAGCAACAGTACATTTAGGGAGAAGACATACACTTGATCATACACAGCCCCTGTAGTTCTCAACACTCAAGTCTCCAATACTATCACTTTATCACTTATATATGTACTTGTAACTCATCCGTTTTTATATAAATCTTGGTACATTGATTTTAAACCTTTACCAGACACCACACAAATATTCATCAACACCTTCAAAAATTCATCTATCATTTTCATATTCACTAGAGGAAATCATGTCCCTTTGGCAGATATGAGAACCGGTATAAACCTCAGACATCTAAGTAGATGCCAATTTCATGAAGATTAAGTACTACTTAAATTTACTACTTTACACCAAATTCATCAACAGCAAGGAGCCCACAGTCCATAGCCATAGATCTCAATACTTTTAAGGTACAAAACCTGACCTCTGGAGAAGTACTTTAGGGATGTATATCATGTCCAAATGACCAAAACCTTCAACTACATGGCAAAAAGGTGCAATATTTGCCGCACCATCCTTGACTGGAATCACCAATTACAGCCTGTCCTTCGTACGTTGATTTTTCGAATGTTAAGTTTTTCATAGCAGGATGCTTAGTGTCAGCATAATATGTCTCCAATCAATTCAAGTTGATGAACCATTTTCAGAAGCATTACTTTAAGGAGCCACCAACATGAATACAACAGAGAGAATTTATCCACTTGATGTTGACTAAAACTAAAGATTTGGGATAAACTAAAGAGTCATGATATTCAAAAATCATCTAGGAAATATAAGACTCAAAACTAGAATTTATGATTTGTCTTGAAAATAGAACTCGCAAAAATTATAAATTGAGCACTAGTATTATTGTAAGCATCGAATTATAAAAAATCATCATTTGAGATTTAAAGCTTTTAATCAAAATTCTCTACAATGGCATCCTCAATATGAAATATTGCGGCAATGTTGTCTGAAGTATTCAATTAATCTGCTATTGATTTACCAATGACCAGTGAAATATGGAACATCAACAACTCGATCCCTCAATAGCCCATACCTACCGTTGTTTCTAAATATATTTCTGTAGTTAACTAGCATGTGATTTCACTTACCAATGGCCAGACAAATATGGGACATCAACAACCCAATCCCTCAATACCCATACCTTCCGTTGTTTCCAAATATACTTTTGTAGTTAACTAGCATCTGATTTCAACCAAATGTTCAACAAATTAACAGGGCCGCCATTTCTCTGACATTCACCATTATCTTAGTACTCACTACTCACAAGTACTGCCAAGAATATCTTTTCCCAGCACTGGTAAAAAGTTTCTCAAAGGTTGCCAGGCAAAGATACATAAAATGAAAACAATCAACAAGTTAATCAAATTTGTGTTTGACATAATCATACCTTGTTGCTATCTTGTAGATAGTGTGGAACCAACTCTCGCATAAGGGGCAATGAAATCTCGGATTTTGACCTGCAGTTAACATTGTACATGATGTGATCCATCATCCATCTTTAACCTCATTAGACAATTGTTGAAAAAAGTCAAAAAAGGTTAAAAGGCTCCATGGGGTTTCATAACTCAGACAGAAAGCTAATTCAAATTTCATAATACAAGGGATTAGATAAACAAGTTTCTAAAGACAAAAGCATGTCTGAAACTGAAAATTGTCCTTGCATGTCAACGTGGTTTTATATCTAAATCACGTACCAGAAAGTAAAATGTGATAGCATAAACTAAAGGCAACAGGAAAAATCACTAAAATGCCAGACATTCAGCATATTAATCAACATTGTTAGTTGTTCTCCAGTTGAACCTGTATTATGAAACATTAATAGTAAGTTAGAGAAAAAAAAAATGACTTCGGGTTGGGTTTAAAGACAATTAATTATCAATTTCTATAAGCCAAAGTCGTCTTGATTATGTTTGGATTTCACCTCCAAAAAAATTTATAAAACTTACTGACTGAAATTTATGAACTGATTACAATCTACCTCGAATTTCAACCAAAGATTTGAGTCTCTTCCCCAATCCCATTTAATTAAACTTACTTTTATTCACCGAAATTTATGAACTGATTATAATCTACCTCGAATCTTCCCCCATCCCATTTAACTAAACTTACTTTTATTAAATTTGAGTTTCTATCTCTCTAAATGTAAAAATTAAGGCATACCCTAGCCAACCCCATCCCATTTTTCTCTCTCACCTCTCACATGCCAGACCCCTTATTCTCTCTCGTCTGCCCGGAGAGACAAGAGTGAATAAGGGGACCTAAGGCTCTGACCAAGCCAATGCACTGACTTTCGGAACCGGTGATGCCATTTGCGATCACAACAGCTCTTCTGATCATCCCATTGAGTTCATTCAAGAGAAAAACTGGTCGACTCATTTAGGGTTTAAGGTTTTTTCCATTTGTCAACTCTTCAACCTCGTCCTTGTTTTTTCCTTAGTTTATATTTTAGATTTTTAATTCGTCATGGATTCAGTGTGGGGAATTCAAAAACATTGGCTTTTCAATAATAATATCTACTTCTTGATTTCTGTTTATAAAATTATTCTTAAGGTTAATGTATAAATTAGAGAATAAAATTCTAACTGATTCAGGGCACCTAAAGTCCCAGCAAAGAGAACCATATATTTTGGTTGTGTTTACATAAATAATGTTAGGTGGTTTGGTTCACATTTTAGGAATTTCAGCTTTTCAGCTGCAGTATGGTTGTAAACCAATCAACTGAATGCCTACTTAATTCATTACTAGGTTCTTGTAAGAAACATTTTCAAATGCAAGAATAAAGCTCAATGCTTCTTCAAAATTCAAATATGTCCAAAGTTCAACTCTTGTTATACCTACGCAGGAACTTAGAAACATCAAAAGAAATCACAAATATTTTAAAAAATAGCCAAGTTATAATTTCACCTGGCATAACACACGAAGTCTAAATATTAGGGTTGTAAATTAGTTGTATCGACAGATAATATTGAAAACTTCCACTATATAGCAATCTTCTCAAATTAATTATATTGAGCCATTCTTCTTGTTGGATCTATGCACTACAAAATGCAAGGCAACAGTGTCCAAATTAGTTCATACATTTTTTAAGTTTTATTTCCTCTTGGTACAGACAGGCTTTAATCTACTTCTATAATTTAAACAATTCTATACTTTTCCACCACTGATTGTCGTGGACTGGATGGGCAGCAAGGCATTAAGTGTTTAAGATTAGCAAAACGCTGGTGCATATGTTTCATCAATACACTGAATACATAACTTTTCATAATTGCTAGGAAATGAAATAACCATATTAGTCACATCCCTTGGCTATGAATAATGACCAGCAGATCTAGGAAGTTTTATCTAGATACTTACCATTAATTGATACAGATGTGGATAGGAACATTCGTAGCAGGCATCTCAAAGGCAAAATATGAGAACACAAATAAAAAATCAAAGAAGTATATTATGAGCTATATACCTAATTTATGGCCAAAAATGACATCCTGGTCATAGTAATTTCTCATTCTCTTCAAGTTGCAAAATATACAAGCAATATCACAATATTCATGAAGTTAATAGTGCATGAACAAGAAGCAAGTATTTAGCATATTAATATATATATATATATAGGGATGCATTCATATGTTAACCACTTCTCAGATGTTACCTGTTACCTCATTGTCGGTGCATTATCTAGACAAGCTAACTACATTATCTAGGTCATATTAGGTACATTACGTATTGTATTACATTATCTATCAGTTTGTACATTATCTTCGTAATGTACCTAATATGGCCTAGATAATGTAGTTAGCTTGTCTAGATACATATGATTACAACTCTATATATATATATATATATATATATATATATATATATATATATATAATATGCAATCAAATCTTAATTAGTAACTTCTGTCACAGAAACATGTCCGCAACATGCCACTGCATTTCCGTATAGCATTACTTCTGCAGACTGAATAATTTTGTTTCTGGTCAGATTTTTTAGTTCGTTAGTACTTGCTACATTCACCAGTATCATAAGTTAGTAATAGTAAGTAAAGCAGCAATTTAATGAATGCCAAAGAAAAAGTTTATCTTTATAAAACAAAAATAAGAATGACCAAGAGCATACTGTGCATAAGCGGATAAAGGAAGCGAAGCATATCCTACGACCACCTGCATTAATGAAAAACTGGTTCTGAATGAGAATGCATGATAATGGAAGTACATACACAGTAAAATCAATCTCATAAGAAAAATTGAAGCTGGTGGACAAGATACTTAAAGAGTTTGCTAGGCTGGTGCCACTTCAAATGCAATATAAGTAGGGACTGGCAAACAAGGTTTCTCAAGTGTATGAAGGTACTTACAGGTTTGGGAGCTTCAATTTTTGTTTGAAGGTCAACATGATAGAAAGTGAATAAAAGGTGGTGTGTTGGTGTCCATATAGCTGGCAACGAAACTTTAATTTCATCATGATAGCAGGCAACCCTAGCTCCAACTGCAACTTGAGTCTCGGCCCATTTCTGAGGAGCAGAACCTGGTTCCCTTGGATGCATAGCCTGAAAAACAAAACCTTAAACTCGGATCTGGTCTAACTAATAGAAATGAGCAGCAGCATGCATTACAAATCTACCTCCAACGAGGGTTTGCGTATATCTGCATCATCCTTCCTTAGTTCCATTCGTATAAACAAATTTCTTTTTCTACTCATGCTGACACTTAAAGGATAGACATAAAGGCAATGAAAAAGTTGTAAGAAGGGCTCATTCCTCGAAGTTATCCGAAAGTCAAAAGACTGAAACTGTAAAAGAGTAAACAAAATATAAGTAGAAGAAAGGCCAACATTTTACTCGGGCATATATAAGAAATGTGAAACCCACTAGCACACTGATACTTACAGCATTAGCATCACTATATCCCAAACCATTAGATATCGATCCATTTCGATCCATCTCTCTTGCATCAGAAGGACGCACATCTAAATCAGCATTCTGCCGTCCATCAATTCTGTAACTAGGACATTTTGTGAACGTTGTGTCAGACACATTCGGTTGACCTGTGAAATCACCATTCGTGCTTCTGTTTTCAAAAGATTTCTCATCAACTAGACCACATTGGAGTTTCTCAATCTCCAATCTTAAGACACCCTTCACTGGTTTGTGAATCTTTCGCTTGGGATCCTAATGGCAAAAGAATACGATCCATGAGAGAAAAACATTGGAACATAAAGGAAAAAATTGAATTAGAGCATACCAAGTAGTTCAAACTCACGCCTCAATCGAATAAATATGTTAAAAGTGAAACAGGAAGGCTGAGTGAAACTTTCTTTACATTGTGGGGTACATAATATTTCTCACTTTTATTTGGTGCGGCACAAGTAGAAAATGAGAAAGGTTGATAATTGAAGGTATAAAAAAATTAAAAAGTTTCTGCTTTGTTTTTGTGACAGATAATCATTCTTCAATGTATCAGATTTTTATAATAAGCAATCTGAATGATCTTACTCTACTCTAGCCAAAGAAATAGGGTCCCAATATGTTAATGCTCTGGATAAGTGGCTGCCGTAGTAGTATCACTTGCTTGCTTCTTTTCCATGGTCAGATGCAGCCCCTTTAAAGACTAAGTGATATACAGTTTATTTGAAAGGATAAAGTGCAGTGGAGTTGAGATGAACAAAACAAATACAACGAGAATTTTTTTGTACATTTTGGCCCTATATTTAAACTCTGATTGAAAAATAATGGAGGAGCAATATGTTAAGATTTCTGTTTACCCTGGGTGATATAAAAGCACTAAACTTAGAGATTTGGCATATTAGCACATGTAAGTTAATGAAAAATATGATGGAACCTAACCAGGAGTGATTCCTCAGTATAGCCTTCTTTAACTTTGCTCAGATTTGACACTTCAACTACAACAGAGTTTCCACTAGAGTAGCCAAGCTTTCCATCTAATGTGATCTTTGCCACTGGTTCACCTGCTCCCTCTTGAGAAGTAGAGCCTGAGATGCTAGAAATGAGAGGACTGCTGGGGGAAGCAGACCCACCAGAAGCGGAAGTAACACCACCATCAAAAAGTGGTATGATTGCCCAGGCAAAGGACTCTCTGTAAGGCATGATTCGGGACCAGACTTGCAGTTTTTGTTTCTCCCTCAGTTAGATGAACCTAATGATTCCGAAAAGAAACCAAAACCAAAGTGAATCTAATAGCACAGTACCTGGACTTATTCATATTATAAAAGCATAAGACAGTTATAATGGCCAACAAAAAAAAAAGTTTCCTCCCTAATTTTAGAACAATTATATTTCAACAAAGTGCGAGCATTGGAAACTCAAACAATATTATTATCTTTATTAAAATAAAATATACCCCTTCATCTAGCTCTCATATCAATCAAATAAGAAAAAAATACTCAAAACATGCTTTATGTTGTCCCCCACCTTCCACAGCAAGCAGTAATTGTTTTCTTTTACTAAAGAACGGAAACAATTTATTAGAAAAAGTCCAAAGGGATGAATCATCCATTAAACAGTGGAAATACTCTGACAAATGATAATAGCTTTAAAAACTAATTTAAGTGATATTATTTAGCTTGAGATTACCAACGTGGCAACACTTACCGGTTCTTTGCGTGAATAAACTGATGAAGTTACTCCACCTTCTTCAGTAGCAGGCTTTTCTAACTGGATAAGCAAACAAACTGATGCTGATGGTACATCAACACGGAAAATTCCACGTGCCTCGACAGAACTGCTAGTCTGGGTAATACGAACCAAAATTGTCAAATCTCACATTTCTCCAAAATTGCATTTTTGTATCAAAGACCTTAGAATGAAGAATAAAATGATGAATGCAGCATACTTTGAATAAAACATTATCAGAAAAAGATAGAAGAAATCCGATTCTTATAAATATTCAAGTAGGTAGAAAATTAAGAAACATAAAATTTCTACGGCTTACATTTTGCATTTCGCCAGGTAACATGCGGAAAATGAAATCCTCTGAAAGTTTTTCCCTTCTCTCCCTATTATATAAACAAATAGTGCCATAAAATGGCTCTACAAGAGAACTTCTTTGTTTCAGCTTTGGAAATAGCTTGAAGCTCAAAGAGCTAAAGGTAAAAAAGAAATAGAAGAAAAAACAGGTTAGTAGAAACTCACCGACAAACCCAGCTTGAAATGACAAGGATAGGACATTTACTGCAATCCTTAGCCCACTACAAAGGGGAAAACAGAACACATCACGAGAGAGAGGGAAGAAACAAGAGTAAGGGGCACAAAATACTATTAGGAAAGAATATTGTCGAAAAAGACTACACATGCGTGTCAGCATTCAAAGTTTGGGAGTTAAGGGAAGAGACCTAGTGTACTGAACAATGTTAGTTGCTGGGAGTCTTTGACCAAATATTGCGGCTCTCTCATTATCCCAGTCAAAAACAGGTTCATATGCTGGCAGCGGAGATTCTCCAAAATGCTGCAAGCCACTTATGATTGGTTAAAAGGTATTGAAGCAATCCAACATAGAGATTTGGTTAAAAGATCCATACACAGAGCTTCAAATTCTCTGCATTTGATGAACCATTGAAGTTTGATCCTGGATAATTACTTCCCGATGTGCTTGTCATTTCTTCGTCAGTAGATACTTGCATCCTAGTCCTTCTGGCATTAGCCAGCTCCATTTCTGCAGAGCAGTCAGAAGTTCAAAATTATAGTTGCACAGTTGCAATAACTGTTTTCAGGTCAAACCTGCAATATAACCCTTCCTTTTTTACTGTAACAATTAGTGCAAATTTAAAAGATAATAATGGATTCCCAAAAATAATGTGCAGCACTTTCCGTCAAGAGATGATTTGAGCAAGTATTGGCTTACTTAATCCGTTCGTCTTGATAAAGAATCGAGCATTTTGTCAACAAACCTGTTTCTATATCCGTATCTGGACCCTCAAATATCTGATTGTGAAATGTGATGGAGCCAATGCTTTCATAGTGGCCATACTTGTTCTCATCTTTAACCCAGTCAGCACCATAACTCTGAACAAGCTCATTTAGATGCGGCCATTGCTCCAAGTTTTCGTCAAGCTGAAATGATGTATCAAAACAAATAAAAGAGCAGCTTTAAGAATCCAGTGTAACCAGAATCAATCAACGATTAGGAAGTCCATGCAGCACAAAAACCCAATCTATAGCCACTGAAAGCTTTTACAGTTATGTTGCGTACATGCAAGTGATTGATACTGGGCATTAAATGTACTGAATTAGGATGTCTCAGTATCATAAATTTATCTTCTTGACGCATATTCAAGCATTTAAACCACACATGGTGCATTTATAGAGAGGAATGCACCATAAACCAAACTCACCAACGGGTCCATCTGAAAGCAATTTGAGAAAGAGTGGCGTGGAATCCTCCGGAAACGAAGCCCACTGGCGAAAGAGGTCTCCATGAGAGAAGCAAACCCTGAAAACCTAAAAGCAACATCAATTAGAGAGACAGTTAAAGCCAATGCGCGACAAAAATTCAGTTTAAGGGCCTAATCAACTAATTGAGGTAAATAAAGTAAAGCAGAAACACTGTAACGAGCGGTGAGATGCATTCCAAACAGTTGATTTGAAGAAACAAAAGCAAAGCATACCAACCCAGAAAAATGCAGATCTGTGTTTGCTGTTTTCGGCCTCTTCGAAAGTTTATATTTTTTTCCTAGACAGGGTAGACAGAAGAGCTGGATGCGGGGCCCCCAAAGCCATGAGGGTTCTTGCTGTGGCAATGTGGCAGGTGGTAGAGGTTGGGGGTGATGATAACGGCAGGTGGGGGGTTTGGCCGTTGGATTGGAGTCCAAGTTCCCACACTTCCTTCCTCTTCTTCTGAGTTTTGACGACACCAGAATGGAAGGAGATTTAATTTGCGCCCGTGTTTAATTCGACAAATCATATCATTTCTTCTTTTTTTTTTTCTTTTCTCCTTTCTCATAAGTTTTGCTTCTTCCCAAAAATATATAAATGTAGTTTAAGACACTCTTCCCAAAATTAAACTTACATTTACAGATGTTAAGTTTATTTCAATTTAATACACATTTTACTTGATGGTAAATAGGAAAAAATACTCTAAATTATTGACTTTTCGAAAAAATACTCCAATCTATTTCCATAAGTTAAAAATACCTTAATCTTTACTTTTATTTATGAATTATACCCTGATCTATTAATATTTTGGAAAAATACTTCAATGTATTATTATTAGTTAAAAATACTTCAATCTTTAATTTCGCTTATGAATTATACCAAAACGAGAAATTTTATTAGATCACACAAAGATACATTTAAAACAACTATCTTCGTCTTAAATTTAATTTATTAAGTAATCAATATTTTCTTTATATTCTGAAAAGTATTCAAACTTCATATTCCACTATTTTTATTGTTTCCTTCGGTTGGTGTAATGTCCAATCCGAAATGAAGGTGCATACATTTCGATACAAGATCACACGTCAAAATATGCATTGAGAGAAAAAATAAGGAATTCAAGTAACCGAAGAAAATAAAATAAAAAATAGCAGAACATGAAGTTTTAAATACTTTTTGGAAGATAAATGCATTTGAATATATAGCAAATATTGATTATTTAGTACATTAATTTAATACGAACGATGAGAATTATTTTAACTGCCATTTTTTCGTGAGCCAATAATATTTCTCGTTTTGGTATAATTCATAAACAAAATTAAAGATTGGGGTATTTATAACTAATAATAATACATTGAGGTATTTTTCCAAAATATCAATAAATTATGGTATAATTCATAAATGAAAGTAAAAATTAGGGTATTTTTAACTTATAGAAAAAGATTGTGGTATTTTTCAAAAAACGTCAATAGTTTAGGGTATTTTCTCCTATTTACCCTTTACTTTAAATACCAAATTTAATAGTCCAGATTACTATTTTAGGATATTTTAAGTATGTGATTCAATTTATAATTTTCAGTATTATTTTTCTCTAATAATTTACAATTACATGCCTCAATAATTTTGGAAAATGAGAATATTAAATTTAATATTATAAAAATTAGAGGTTTATGAATACTTTAAATAAGGGTAATGTTTGAATATTAAGCGGGCGTTTGGTTTAACTATCTGGAATCACTATGGGTATGGGTTTGAAAGTAGAGGGAATGGGTATGCGTTTAGGGATTCCAATAAATATGTTTGGTTAACTCTCCGGAATCATATGGAAGAATGAATAATGGAATTAGAGATAAAATATAATTTAAATAAAATAAAAATTATAAAAAATATAAATATAGGAATTTGATATTATAATAAAATAAAAAATAATTATAATAATATTAGTAAATTTGTAATAATAATATAATTTTAATAAATTATATAAATTAATATATTTATTATAATAATATATTAATCTTAAATTATTATTTTAAGATATATTAGAATAATATTACAAATTTTATAATAATGATATTTAAATGTAATATTTGATATTATAATAATAATATTTAAAATACTATAATTATTAATTATATACTAAACTATAAAGTAGTATAATTTATATGATAATAATAATATTATTATTATATAGATTTTCAATTTTATTATTATTTTTAAAATATATTAATAATATTATAATTAACATAAATTGTAATTATAATATTTCTTATTTAAATAATATTAAAATTTTATATTTTTTAATTATTATCTTAATTACTCCCTCCGTCCCATTGAAGTAGTCCCACTTTCCTTTTTTGTTTGTCCCATAGAATAGTCCTATTTTCCTAAAATGGCAACCTTTTTCACACTCACCAATAAAATATTAATTCCACTACACTCACAACTCTTAATTCCCGTGCCAAAAAGAAAAGGGACTACTTCACCGGGACGGAGGGAGTATAAATTAATTTTAGTATTAAAAAATTATAAATTTATATAAAATAAGAAAAAGTTTTGGAATGGGATTTGGGAATCAAAGATGAAACTCACCAATTTGGTGGGGAATGGGGATACCCATATATTTGGGAATCAAATGATTCCCTTCGGAATGAAATCCACCAACCAAACAGTGGGTTTCGGAATCATTCCATTC
>JAPKLW010001352.1:76927-114743 GCA_026898455.1 Plectranthus barbatus | reverse complement strand
TAAAGTCATCAAAGGAATCCGGAAGAGAATTCAGGATGATATCAATCTCGTCTTGCGCACTGATATTTCCACCCCGCACAGTAAACTGTCTCATGAGATCAACCACAGACATCATGTGCTCAGTCACCGAACTATCCTCAACCATCTTCTTGCACACAAGATCGTGTACAAGCTTACAGTTAATAGTTCGCTCCACGTTCCCATAGGCTGTCGAGAGTTCCTTCCAGAGCTCTCCAGCCGTCTCGAGATACTCATACTTGTGCCTTAATCCTCTAGACAGGGAACCCGTGATGAGCCAAAAGGCGAACTCATCAGCATCCTCCCATCTATCATAGAACTCAAGCTCAAGCTTGCATACCCCTCTATGGGAACGTAGCAGTGGATCCATGTAAAGAACATGTGCTTGATTTTTCAGATAAAGGACATGTTTAATGCAAAAACTCCATTCGGGAAAATTTGGACCAGTAAGAGGATTGAGAGCAAGTATATGATCGATAGTAGACTTAGACATATCTGAAACAATAAAGAATCTTAAAAACAACATACATGTTGAACTTCGAAAACAAATGCATTGAAAACCTTTTAATAAATCAAATACAAATGTTTTCCACTAATTGCCCAAGAGTTCCCACCGCAAGCTACACTCGTAGACGTTTACGATGTCACCCTCAACCAGAACTGCGGGTTTTAAGCCCCAATCCATTTAATTTCACTACCATGTCAGGATGCTTTTGACACTAGAAATTAATAATTAGTGAAAACCTTAGACCAAGCCATCTCTCAAGAACAGGGATGCAATTCTTGCATTATATTCTAAGATGCTTCTAAGCAATTAACCACAAATTTAACTCCGGCCAAAAGAGACAGTTTAGCATGGCACGTAACCATACCGCACAGCCCTCAAAGCTTTTGTTATCTTTAATTTAAATCAATCCTAGAATACTTGTGAAAGAGGTCTACGCAAGCTACACTCGTAGACGTTTACGCAAAGCCCTCCCACTATTCACACGATTTAAATTGTTTGTCTAGAAATCCCAACAACTGTACCCATGCACCTCCGAGAACTAGCAAGCTACACTCGTAGACGTTTACTAGAACGAAAGATACACTTACAGCCTAGGACCGCTTTGTGGAGGTCTATTGATTTTAATTAAAAAATCTGCTTAGTATTTTTCTTTTAAAAGGTTTCTTTATGCGCACACATAATTTCTTTTTGTCATTATATTTTCCAAATTTTTGCATGTAATAATACAAGCCCAAAAATTCCCAAAATATAATCCAACAAAAGAAATTAATCACATAAGCATGCTTGGAAAGCTGTAAATAATAAAAGCAGTAAAACATGCTTTTCCTATTATCTACACATGCTTAATTGCGCACATAAATAAATCACACACTACAAAAAAATTGCGAATTTGCGACAAAAAAAAAGGGTCGCGATTTTGCGACCGACTAACAACGGAATTGCGATCGAATAGAAATTTTAAATTTTGCGACAGAATTGCGACCGGATATTCGGTCGCAGATTTTTTGCGACCGGTTTTTCTGTTGCTAAATTTTGCGACCGAATTTTCTAACGCAAATCGGTCGCAAAATTCCTTTTTTTTTAAAATATGTATATTTTTTAGTACGCATAAAGAATGAGATTATTGTTTGGTTCAGTGGTAACGCGCACGGCACGTGTGCGGGAGGTGCCGAGTTCGAACCCTCTCGAACACAAGCCACCAGATTTGATGGTTGGACCGGCCGATTTAAGATGGTTGGACCGGCCGGTTCAAAACTGGTTCAAAAAAATTAAAAAAATTTTTTTTTATGGAAATTTATTTCCGACCGATTTGCGATGGAAATTTCGGTCGCAAATCGGTCGCAAAAATTTGCGACGGATTCAATTTTCGGTCGCAATTTTTTTTTGCGACCAAGGTTTTTGCGACGGACGAAATCGGTCGCAAAACAGCAGTTTGCAACCGATTTTTCGGTCGCAAAAACGCGAATTTCTGGTAGTGACATATCATACGAGGACAATTAGGGCAAACAAAAATTCCTCGTGACCCCAAAATAAATAGAAAATAATATCTATCTATTACAAATTTGAATTTTGAATTTAATTGATAAATTCAAATCTTCTCAAATCTTCAAGGGCCTCCAAATCTTGAGACACCAAATCTTTTGGATTTTTAGGCCTTTGTGATCTGATGATTTGCCCTAACCCTAATGCAAACCTAGGGTTTACACAGGATTGCACAAACCACCAAAACACAAGCCACCGCGACGGGACAGCAGCAGCCGACGACGACCGGAGCCGTCGCCGCCGCCGGCCCCGCGCACGCTCGCCCAGCAGGCTCGCGTGCGCGCGCGCACAGCGCCCTCGCCGTGCCACGCCCGCCGCCCGCGACGCGCGCCCCCATGCGCCGTCGCCCGCGGCTGCACGCGCGCGGTCGCCTGCCGCCATGCACCGCCCTTCGTCGGCTCCGTCTTCGTTCTTCGTCCTCGACCCGTTCAATTACATAAATTTGAAAATTACAGAAAATTCTATTCTATTACAATTTTCAAATCTACACTAATCACGGATTTTCTTGTGATTTTACAAAACAATTCAGCCCTACACGGATAAACCACCGCGGGCTGAATCAACGGGTTGCCACGAGGAACAAAAACCAACATCCACAATAATAAATTCATACATGCATATTATCGAATTTAATTATGAACAACAGAGCCATAAATCAGAAACCTGGCTCTGATACCAATTGTAGGATTTTTCCGTGAACCGAATCACCAAAGCCAAACTGAACCGGATCGATCTATGGATATTGCTCATAATTAATTATTCTCAAAACCCTAGCATGCTCCTATGAATTTAATGCATAATTGTGGATTGAGAGATTATCGTAAATCCGTAGTGTCTGTACCGATCTTTTGCGTTTGAATTCCAAAATCAAATTCAACCACGCAATCCGATTTCTCTGCGGAAACAGAAATTAGAAAACTAATTTCTAGAGAGAATCAAAAATAAAGAAAGGGAAAGAAGAAATCTGTTGTTCTCCAGATTAGATCTTCAGATCTGTGTCCCGGTGCTTTTCAGATCTACTACTGGTGAAGACTCCGTAGATCTGTGTCTTGAGCAGGACCAGAATCGAAATTCTCCTCCTTCTCCTCTTGGGATCGGCGCCTCTTCTCTCTCTGCCCTAGGGTTTTGACTGATTTGAATAATCACAAAAGGTGGCTAGGGTTTCCAGAGAGAGTGGTCTATTTATAGACCCAGGGTTTTATCCCTAATGGGCTACTGGGCTCAATTCAGCACACTTATTTGGGCCAGACCTGAGACCTAATGCAAATAATAAAGTGGGCCTATAAATTAATTAATTCCCATGTCTACAACCCAGGACACAATTAATTAATTAATATTAATTCTTTTTCACAACAGAATTAATACTGACCTACCCCTTTATTACCACGTTGTGAGAACGGGTTGCATTAATTGAGAATCCCCATATTTAAGGTTACCGGACATCCATTAATTAATCGGAGCCTCTGACAAGCTCTAACTACAATTAATTAATATCTTATAATTCCTGAGTAGTACCACTCAAACCTTATCACTCGTGCCTGAACTTAATCAGCCTGCAGGACTTTGGCACGATGAATGTTATTGAGCTCCTCAGGGAATGTCCCCATCCTATTACTCGGATATGGTTACCTAAGTTCAGTCTCAGGCGGTACTACACGAACTGCTGTTACCCAAGATGCGGATATACGAGCGCGCTGTGTTGGCTCTCCACCATGGCAAGTCAAAGCAACAGTCAACCCGTGCAAACCCCTGAACCTTCGTTAGGGTTTGGACTCAATCAATATAACGAGATCTTTTATTCGCTGATGTCAGACAGACGAATATATCTCACTACGGTCCATCAATACGCCACCTCTGCGTACCAGCATGTCAAGTAACCAAGACAGACTACTTATTCCGACAATGCCGCAGCCATCCGGACAGACGTATCCTCATACGCTGTCTCGACTGTGATCATGTTTATGTCTCACTAGGTCAAGTGATCATACTGTCTTCTGCGATCTACAACACGCCGTATGATCTTCCCTATCGGTGAGACAAGAGGATACCATTGTTCATACATGTACGATTGTTAACAGATAGGGGAAATAAACCGTTGTATACACATTGTAATAAATGCTTTCAGTATACAAAACCCATCAGATACTGTGTAGGAGACTGGACTGAAGCCATGGACATGTTACCAAGCGCATAAGGATCATAAGTCCCTCCCTGCGAATATCCGGGCAGAAAAGGCATATACGATGCTGCAGGTGTACTCGGTACTGGTCGTATCCTCGGTCGCGACGTAGGTATAGGCACGGATGCAGCCTGGGCAACGGCTGGTGCTGGCGGCGACGTTGGAGTCCACTGCGGTGATGAAGTCCTAGTCCTGGATGCCTGAGTACCTCTGAAAGATGCTGGCGAAGGATTCCCCTCCGCAACCACCTTCTGAATCAAATCTCCCATAAAACGACGATAACTCCCCACGGTACCTGTCTCGCTATCACAGTGCCATCTAGTCAAAGATAACACCCAGTTGGTCCACCTGTCTGGCATCAGGTTCATCGTCCTCTCCATCGCCTCTCTGTCCGTCACTCCTGAATATCGCACCCTCTCCCATAATGCCAGGTACTCTACCAATGCCGACAAGAGGTTCTCCTCGGGAAAAGGAAGGTGCTCTCTGAATCGTCTCACAATCCTGTCCTGGGGATCCATCTGTCACCAAAACAATTAATACACGGTCAGTACGAGGTCATATAAAATAATTACACCACACACCCTGCTGAGGTTCCTTCGGATCCTCGCATACACTATCTTCATCTTATACCAAGTCTAACTACAGTTGTCAGGCTCACTATGTACATTCTATACGACTACATGTTAGCTTGTAGTTTCTACAAGTCAACTCACTCTATCACTTACTCAGTCAAGTCAACAACTAACTCCAAATCAAGTCGATGCCTTTTCAAGGCTCACAATTATTAGTTAGTTCTGATTCATACTAGTTATCTCACAATCCCATGTCATATTATGCCATACTATAGCTCTTTATTCATCTAGCACATCCATTGTCAAATACGAAGGTTTAAAATGTTTGCAACTAATTTCATGATCAATCAATTACAAATTGCAATCATACTTTCAAGGAAAGGTCACCTCACCGGTTCCAGATGAACACAAATTTTCATAAACACAAACTTTTCAAACCCAGCACTTCCAAATCACTTTCATCCATGACCAGTGTTAGCACCCTTGCTTAACACAAAATAATTTCTATTCAAATCAATCCACCCTTTTCACTCCGTTAAAAACTCTGTTTTCTTTCAAATCTCAATTTACTTCAAAAGATTATTAATGTTTTCAAAACATTCAAATCATATTCAAATTGCAAGCAGGGAAAACTTTTAAATCTTAAACTTTAAAACGTACCTCAGGTGGCGCATGATGGAGTAGGGTGTAAAAATGAGTGAATACTTCACACAACTTTCAAAATCAAACACTTTAAGACTCGAAGTTTTCCAAATTACTTTAAAATCTTTTAAAACTTCAAAAACTCAGCTCTGATACCACCTTTGTAACGCCCCAAACTGATCTTCCAAATTTTGGGCCACGTTACATTGATGTTTCAGGTTTTATCAAACGCATTCTCAAATATTAAAGCGAAAGACTTTGATTTAAATGAAAAGATAAATAAAATAGTAGAAATTTGTACTTCGAGTCAAGTTTAAACAAACATAATTCAAGTGGGAAGGGTAAAATCAGAGAGTGTAGCAGCGTGTGTGTAGCGTGATGGTGACATGCATATGGAGATGCATGTCACAGGATTTGTAGTCTTCAAAATCTTTCATTTTGCTCGTTTACACCCCTGCTCACCCATCCTTGCTGCTCAACCTGGGTATTTTAGAAATAATACGAGGGGCTGAGTACTAATGTACCCAATGAGAAAAATGCCCGAAAACATACATTATATATTGAGAAAATGCTATGCAACTCACACAGATAGACATGGGGTTTTGTTGAAAAGAACCATGCTATCTAAAACTCTTTATTTTCGCACGTGCTATTTATATGTTATCATATCTCTTTCGGTTTTGTAACTGGAAGTTGGCCGACTTCCGAGTTACGATGATCAGTCAGGAATGCAAATACACTCAACCTACTGTCATCTAAGTGCACTAGTCTCAACAATCCATTTTGAGACCCGATCGTTTAATATTAATAATCACCGTATCCAAACACAACAAAATTTCCACCTTATATCTTCCAATTCCCAATAATATGGAGTCGCTACTCCATATTACTAATTGAGTTCTAAAGCAGTTATGAGAACCTGGTTCTAAACTCATTAGTTATTCTATCTGTCGATGGGAATCGACAGAGGACATATATAATAGCACAAAACATGCATAGCAGTCTCAGTTAAAACAAAACAGTTTATAACACATTTTTGAAATAAAAACACGCATTTTGTTTTATATTTGAAATAGTTTCCCACCTCGTTATTGACCTTTAGTATAGATGTTTCTTGCTAGAATGAGCTCGACTGTCCCTTGCTTTCAGATTCCTACAATCAATTAGGGTACTTGAGTCAGTACGAAAAATCTAGGACAAAATATCTTAATCACTACAAGAAAAACATTGAACAACAACACTAAAAAGACAACATTTTTCATTGAAAAGTGTTGTCGTAGACTAAAAAAGTGTTGTTGTAAATAAAAGTGTTGTCTTTTCGTCGAATAGTACGGTAAAAGACAACGGTTCTACACTAGTGTTGTTGTTTACGTGTTGTCTATTATCGAAAAGACAACAGTTGCTAAAAAATACGCTAAAAGACAACGGTTTTACACTAGTGTTGTTGTTTACGTGTTGTCTATTATCGAAAAGACAACAATAGCTAAAAAATACGCTAAAAGACAACAATTTTACACTAGTGTTGTTGTTTACGTGTTGTCTATTATCGAAAAGACAACAGTTGCATTTTTGTGTTGTTATTCTTTTTTTTTATTATTGATTCTTATTTAATTGATAAAAATACTCTGTAATATTTTTAAGAATTAAACGTTACATTTGGTGTATTTAATAGTTTTCCCTATATTATTTTATACTTATTTGTTTTTGTAAAAATAATAACTAAATTTAGGAAACAAGATAATTAAATATATAATAAAACACCATTAGATGGTAGAAGATTTTGTCCATATTTCTAGTTACTACAATAATAATTGTGCCTGGTAAAACCATCCTGCTGATAACCAAAAGATCATAGGTTTGAAATACCTTTGAAACATGTGGGTATGTGAATTTTAAATTAATAACTCAGAGGAATTAACTATTTGTAAATGATTATTCAAAAAAATACATGAAGTGTTTAAAAAATACCTCGATTTTTAGACTAATTATAAAATATGAAATGACAAAACAAATATGTGCTAGTTTATTTGATTTAGATTAAAGTTACATTAATAATTATAATTATAAATTATAAAGAAATTATATAATTTGTGTATGTAGTTTAGATGGTAGAGCTCTCGCGTATCATGCAAGAGGTACTGTGATCGATACCCCGCTTCTCCATTTTAATTTTTTTTATGTCAGAGAAAAGACAACGGTTTAAAAGACAACAATTTTAAACCCGTTGTCTTTTTTAGAAACGACAACGGTTTCAAAACCGTTGTCTTTCAGTACCAACTTACAACAACACCACTTACGACAACACTTCAAAATACCCTACAACAACACTTTTTAACCGTTGTTGTTTCGCTTTTTTCTTGTAGTGAATCGTAAATAAACAAGACTCAAAAGGAATTAGGATTGGATAAGAAACACAAAATGATACTATTATCCACGCCTCTGTATTGACCGATAGGGTTGTGTCGGTCGACACATGCCTCTGTGTCGACCGACAGGGTTTTGTGTCAGTCGACACGACCCTGGGTCGACACAGATCCGTCGAGTCGATACAACCATGTCGACTTGCCATGTGTCGATCGACACAGTCTTATGTCGGTCGACACACTTCAGTCAACACACAATTTCGACCAACTGTGTCGATCGACACAAGTTGTTGACTCACTTCCCTTCGACCGAACCCTGTGTCGGTCGACACACTCCTGTGTCGATCGACACAGGTCATCTTCTCTGCGAGCTTCGCCGGAGCTGAACCTGCAACTCGCCGTATCTCGCGATTTCTCCGGCTGATTCTACATGCAATTACATATTTCGACTCACTAGACTACAAGGAACAAGAATATGACCACGGAATATGTGAATACGGAGATAAACGAAGACATAAAAATAGCTCACCGGAGCTCTTCCACACACGGCGGTGGGGGCGATTTCCGGCGACGAAATCCTGTTTTCTTGACGTCCGAACGTTCTCTACACGATGGAGAATACAAATCTAGCATCAAAACACTGAAATTCGGCCGGAATAATCGAGATTTAAATCCAAAAATCTTAAAATCGCACCACACACCCACCTCAACTTCACACCTCGATATCTCTCTCGTTTCTTGTCCTCTCGGAGCCCACGAATACTCAAATCGAAGCTATGGAAACGTACTACAAGTTGGTGGTGGTGTCTGGTCCGAAGTCGGCCGGAGTTGGCCGGAAAATTCGTCGGAAGTTGTCTGACGGGTTTGGGTTTGGGAAGGGGTTTCTCACACTTTCTCTCTCTAAATATAATATGGTGGAAAGTGTTATAAGGTATGATTTCTCCTATATATACTCTCTTCCATTATACAATATGATATGTATAATAACATATACATATAACTTAAATTTCCATATAATTTCCTTAATTCATAATAATTCATCCCCCTTAATTGAATTTCAAACATTGGAATTTAAGTTCCAATTATTATTTCCTCCTTATTCCTTCATAATTCATATCTTATGAATTATTTCACTTCTTAACTATAATATTCTTCCATGATTAATCTTCAATATATGAAATGTCATCCACCACTTAATAGAATAATCAAATCTTTAATTGAACTCATGAAATCAATACACCAAAATTGAGAATAATTCACTTTTATTAAATCCGAATAAAGATTACAGGGTCAAATATTACACGGGATGTTACAAACTCAACCACCTATAAATATTCTTCAAACAATATCGATTCTATTCAATTTTGAGATTACTTTGAAGCTAGGCTTTGTTGTTTGTGTAAGTTTTTCAATTTTATTTTTTTGACTAAGATTAGCGCCAAAGATTTGTTCCTTCGAGGAAGAATGAAGAATTTGAATACCATTCAATTATTTCAAGAAGTTGTCAATTATTTTTTCATTCTTCATTCAATTGATATTTGTGTATCCACACATTGTAGGAGATTTATAATGCACACTATGAAGTTGATTTTTATTCTTGATTATCAAATTATTGAGATTACAAGAAAGAGTGAGGTGAGGCTGCGCCGCTGATGATCACGATGAAGGAGTGAGATGCGGATGTGCGGTGGGCTGGTGGCCGGATGTGCGGTTATGGAGGGAAAGATCCTTTCCTACGACTATGAATCATTGTTTGATTAAGACATTTTAACAAATCCCAATTAAAAATATGTACTTTTGATAATATTTAATGTATTGATAAAAGTAACTAAAATCATTATATGTTTTAGAAAATTGGTCATCTTAAATAATTAAGACATACACAAAACTATGTGAAATAAATAAATATATAAATAGAGATAAGAAAAAATGATAATAAACTTAAAGTGTGTGGAGAGATAATAAGAGATTGAAAATAATGGATAGAAGGGATACGCGTCATTTCGTCCTTCGGCTATTTAGACAGATAATACTATATCTCTAAAATGGCTATTTAAATCAACAAGATCCTAAACTTTAAAAAATTGATTCAATGAAGTCCTCCAGTTTTAAAATTATTAATTTCTACTTAAAATTTTTACTTTAAACATATTAAAAATTGTATATAAAATTTATAATTTAAATTTATATTTATATCTTATTATATGCTCAGTAAATTTTAAAATCATTATCTATTTCAAATAATATTTAATGTAAATATTAATTATTATTATTATTGACGAGAGTAAAAAAAATGAAGAAAATAATATTCAAAATCTAAGTATGTGTATATTAAAGAGACTAATAGCAATGATGAAGTGTGTGTAGAGATTGGGGAGAGGTAAAATAAACAAATAAAATTATAAACTAATTGTGATGAGTTCGAGTTATTAGAAGTATGACACTTAAGATCATTGATAAATTTAAAGTTGTATGTAAGCTAAATCGGATTTTTATATTTCACTACAATATATACACGCTATAAAAAAATTAGAAATGTCAATCAGGTCGGTCCATCGATTTTCGGGTCCATCCTATTGAATTGCGGATTTGCGGTTATTCGGTATGGACCTTATCGGACTAAAACTATTATGGGCTAAATTCACTCATCGATTTTGGGTTAACCCATCAGGCCGACGAATTTATGAATTATTTTTTAAAATATTTTTTTTTTCATGTTTCGCACTTTTATTCTCTTTAAAATAATAAAATATATACAAATATCTATTTCATCTCAAAAGAAAATCAAAATACATCACAATCTTTATATATTCATACATTTAAATATTAGAAATGTATTATTTTATTATTTATTAATATTTAAATAAGTTTTCACTTCATGATTAAATGGTTTTTAAGGACCTAATTATCTATATTATAAACTATTTATATTATGTAACTAAAAACTAATTAAGCAAGAAATGTAATATTGAATAATATAAATTAGTTTTTGTAATATAATTATGATATAAAAATATTAATATAAAGATTAATCGGGTCAATCGTGCTTACGAATTGGTTTTCGGGCTCAACTCTATTAGGCCTCGGGTTAATCGATTTTAGGCTATTTGGTTAAAGATTTTTGGGTTAAAATATATCGACTCTAACCTACATTTTTGCTCGGATTAATTGGGTCAATCCCTGAGCTTCGAGCTAAAATGACATCCCAAAAAATTAAGATATTTTATAATAAATAATTAATAAAATTATTATACGGACTGCGCATTGCGCAGGTAGCAAACTAGTATATTAATGAAGGCAAAAACTTATGTAAGAGACAATGAAAGAGTTATGCATTCTATTAGGATAACGTATTTATACATAGCACACTTTAATCGAAATATTTTCAGACCTGACTGAAAGGAGAAAATTTCGATCGGAATGGGTGTAATGAAAATGGAAATTCTTAACATAATTTACTCATTGTCTCACCGTCTCACAATAATATACCATCTTGCGCAAGACTTGCTCATTAATGAATTATATTTATATTAATATGGATTTATTTCACACTTTTGCTCATGGGTTTCTTTTTTTTTTTTTTTTTTAAAAATAGACATTATGGCCCATAGCAAATGAAAGAAAGAAATGCTATGTATGAAGCCCAGTTGAATTCAAACTAAGTATCGAGTGTGTTAGAATAAGTTTCCAGCAAATTTATAATGAATTCGGAATGAAATGATTTTATTATGACTAACAAATTCATATATAGAATTAGGGGTGGCAATTCGTGCGGATCGGATTCTTATCGTGTCAACCCGTTATCGACCCGATCCGTTAAAGTCAAATCCGTATCCGATCCGTTAAGAAAAATCAAAATCCGTATATGTATCCGATCCATTAAGCTAAAATCCGTATCCGCATGAATCCGATCCGTATCCGTTAAGGATCCGATAAGTATCCAATTCGAATGATCCGTTATGGATCCGATCCGATAAAGATCCGATAAGAATCCAAATTGAATTAATTCAATAAGAATCTATTTCAATAAACACAATTATAATCAAATAAAAATTTGATAAGGTAATACAAAATATTTGTATTTGATTGTTCAATCTTGTGTTGGATAAATACATAAAACGTCTGCAACTTCATTTAAAACCAAAATCCTCAATCAAATATCCCAAGATACATAGATAAATCTTAAATTCAAATACTAGTGGCCAAACTTGCTCATTTCTAAATACTGATCAATCATTCACCTTAGTCGTCAATATTCCACTTACAATTTTGACGGAGAGAAATATTAATTAAAACTTTAAAATTGATAACAAATAAAATAAATTATAATAAATATCTTTCATCTATTATTCTAAAATTGCAAGAGTTGAAACAATGAATGAGTATTCCGATGAATCTACAATACTTTCATCAACATTTAAATTTAGGATCTCACCAGCTAGTTAATAGGTTGATACAACTTAATTGAAAACTTAAAGTTGAGAAAAAAATAAAATAAAAGAAAGTCATTAAATCTTGATACTAGAAGAAAATAAATATTACTACCTCCGTCCCGGATCATTAGTCTTGTTTCATTCCGGCACAGATACCAATGCAAGTGAGATAGATGAAATTAGTATTTTATTAATGAGTGTGTATTAATTTTCCATTTTAGGAAAGCAAGACTAATGTTTGGGACAGACGAAAAAGGAAAACATGACTAATGTTATGGGACGGAGGGAGTACAAAATATAATCAATAGATAAATAAATACATTTTTTGGTGGTGAATTAAAAAAGGGACATGGACAATGAAGAACTAAGATATTTGAATTTTTGAAATAACTCTAAATCTAAACTAATATATCAAAATCAATTAATTAATTATTATATTTAAAAAATAAACAATTTTTATTAATTTATTAATGGATATCCGTATCCGATCCGTATCCAATCCGAATCCGATCCGAAATTTTCGTGTCCTTATCGTGTCGATCCGATAAGGATCCATATCCGATAAGCCTCAATCCGTATCCATTATTATCATGCGGATTCGTATCGAATTATCGGATCGGATCAAAAATTGCCACCCCTATATAGAATGAGAATAAGTAATGCGTGATAATTAGAAATCTATATGAGTGTTTTGAGTAGACAAATCTATAAAAGTAGATTATTGAGATTTTGATGGTTGAAAACGAGAAATATTTCACTCCAACTAAAAATTATTTTATTGGAATTAAAAATCAAATATATACTTTATTTGAATTAAAAATAGTGTTTTGTTGAATTTGAGACTCTAACCATATGATAAGATTAATAATATAAATAACAAAGAATTTTATCTCTCTTATTTTTTCTTATTTTACCAATTGTACAATATATATATATATATATATATATATATGGAAAGTGTTGCATCTAAGTAATTACGTATTTTATCTTTAATTGTGACAGCTAACACTCCCCTTTAAATTGGTGCAAAGATATTAATCAACAAGTCATCCAGCCCAGTGTGCATCAGTACAGGCCATGATTTTCATGTCCTCAAAAGTCATGAAGCAAAGTCCTTTTTCGGGTGTTCCCTTTAGGTACCTAAGAATACTATAAACTGCCTCCATGTGTTCTTGTCCTAGAGAGTGCATGAATTGGCTTACCAAACTCACTTCAAAGGCAATATATGGCCTTGTACGAGAGAGATATATAAGTCTCCCAACCAATCTCTGATATATTTCCTTTTTAGTAAGTGTACCTTATTCCTTAACTTCTTTCAACTTCAAATTAGCTTCCACATGAGTATCAACTCGTCTACATCCACTCATCCCCGTCTCCTTCAATAAACTGAACATAATTCCTTTGTGATAATACAATTCCTTTATGAGACCTTGCAATCTCCATTCTTAGAAAGTATCTTAGTTCACCTAGATCCTTGATTTCAAACTTTTTGGCTAGCTTGTTTTCATATTTTGTATGTCTTCCAGAACATTTCATGTGATGATAATATCATCTACATACACAATCAGGACATAAATCAAATTAGTAACAGAGGTTTTAATAAACAACGTGTGGTCAGAGTGACCTTGCTTGTAGCCTTGTCATTTAACACATTTGGCAAATCTATCAAACCAAGCTCTAGGACTTTGTTTAAGTCCATAGAGGGGTTTCTTCAATCTGCAAACATGTGACCCAAATGACTTAGAAAAATCAGATGATGAATTCATGTATACTTCCTCTAACAGATCACCATGTAAAAAAGTATTTTTCACATCCATCTGAAATAAGGGCCAATTTCAATTGATAGAAGAACCCTAATAGTGTTCAGTTTAGCCACTGGAGAAAATGTTTCAGGGCTATAGGCAAAAAAAATACTCTTCACCGAGTTCATTAGTAACTTGATTAGAGTTATCAAACATATGATTACCTGCTGAACTAGAGCTAGGCGTTTCTGAACTCTCCCCCTGAATTGAATCTTAAGGTTGTTCAGTGAACAATCTGGTTTTTTGTTTTTTTTTTTAGTATACCAACCTAAATTTGCCTTGATTGTCTAGAGTAGAGGAAGTAATAGGACTATCTGAGTTAGATCCTGAGGGAACTGAGGATTCTAACTCAGGAACCAAGTTAGATCCTGAAGGTTCTAACTCACGAATCAGATAAGGTTTTAGCTCAGGAACCAGGTTAGATCCTCAAGGTTCTAACTCAGGAATCAGATTAGATCCAAAAGGTTTTCACTCAAACTCAACAAACTTATGTTCCGTATTAAAATTCTCCCCCTGAATATGAGCGTCAAAATAGGATCTACCTTCATGTAAAGTAACATCCACAAAAACTATTGTTTTATTTAAAGCAGGAATAAAACATTTAAAGTCTTTTTGATTCCCTAAATATCCAGTAAAAACACCTTTCAAAGCCTTAGGATCAAGTTTATATTTAGAGGGATCATGATCATGAACAAACACTACACTTCCAAAAACTTATAAAAGTAGTGTTCCAAACAGTTTTGACCCAGAAAAATCGTAATTCAAGACTCTGTAAAGGAGTTTTAAAACTTAACACTATAGATGAAAGTTTGTTTATGAGAAATGCGACATGTAAACCCCCCCCCCCCCAGGAACTTTGGTAGTAAATAACAAGGATCTTGTTACTTCTATCAAATGCATGTTTTTTCTCTCAACCATTCCATTCTACTGTGGGGGTATAAACGCAGGAAGCTTGATGAATAATTCTATTTTCAAAGAAAAAAAAATTCCAGTTCTCTATTAAAAAACTCTCTCCCATTATCACTTCTGAAAATCTGGATTTTTATTTGAAATTGGGTTTTGATTAAACTATAAAACCTTTGAAAAATTCTGGGTACTTCAGATTTGTCTTTCATTAAAATTGTTCGGGTAGCCCTAGTGTGATTGTTGTGTACTGCAGGGTATAGATAGGACAGTGCGCAAGTGCACGCAATCAACAAGTAGTATAGTCCGAGAGATCAGATATAAAACCTTAGAGAGTGTATGATTAAGCGTGCACACGAAATTGCTTGCAAATAAGTGAGTGTGGTAATATCTATATCTAAAAATGCAAAGAAGAGTAAATGATAAAACCAATTAAAGAAAATAAAATCAACAGTTCTTCTTGCCACAAAATGATCACGCAAAACTTTTGAAACACAAAATAACAAAGATGAAAGCACACTTGAGCTATAGAAGTTCTAGATTATCACTATCCTATATGCTGAAGCATAGATCTCGCACACCTCTGAGTTTTATGACCACATACACGATGCCTAGCAAGTTTGTCACTCCACTAGATCTGCAATCTCCTACCATACATCATATGTCTATGCTTGATATGATATTCAAATGCACAAAATCTGAACAGGGTTCAACATTAAGCTACACTTTTTCCATATGCCTATGAAATAAATATGGTTGATCATGATTCTCTTATCCTATCTATCCTTTCGGCCTTGATAAGTGATAAACATCTATCCACTGTCGTGCTCAAGAGATCAAACAATCTAGAATCAAGATCAAACTCAGATTAAAGTGAAACCATTCATTAACATATATTCAAGATCAAATAGAGAATCCACAACTCAACTAAAAATAAAATGAAGCTTTAAACCATTCACCATCCTAGACTTAGGATTTACAAAAGCTGAATTAAAACAATAAATCTCAGGTGATGATCTTCAAGTTGGCCGAGTTCTGCGCTTCAGCTACCAGCTTCCTCGAACCTCCTCCTCTCTCTAAAATATTTTTCCTGTGTGTTCGTGTATGTTGGTGTGTTGTCGATACTTTTCACACTCTCCTTCTTTCATTGATCATCTCTTGCCACACTAGATTCTTACAAGTGGATGTTTTTTTTGCTCCTTTAGTACTGGTTTAGCTCGCATAGTGACACTTGTCCACATTTGCAGACAATATCCAAAAAGTTGTTTATCCTTGTCTCAAAGTCGTCCCAGAAAATATCTTCTCCATATTGCCTCCTTGCGACTCCTATGCTCAAGCACAACTCCTTGTTAAAATGCTACTGAAAAGCTTTAGCATTCTGAATCTAGTGAAACCCTTCACAAAAAATAGCAAAAACTTATTAAATACCTAAGTCAACAAAATAAAACATAATTTCAACTAAGAAACAAATAAACAACAAAAGACTCTAAACTAGGACCAATTTTATTTAAAAAAATATCATAACAAGCTAGAAAATAGCATAAGATAACGTTTATGAGAGTTATCAGTGATCATCAATGAAAATCACAAACCATCTCTTACCAGTAACAGTTGGAGTCCTGGAGGGTCCCAAACATCACTATGGATCAAGTGAAATGGTTTGGAAGGTTTCCAACCTTGAGTAGGAAAATTGACACGAGGTTGTTTGGCCAATTCACAAATTTCACATTCAAACTTTAAATTTTTATTGAAATGCTTATTTGGAACAACATGCTTATTAGCAACCCCAATCATCTTCCGTGAGGTCTTGTCCTGAAATATACACTCATATTCAATAAAGATAATCATACATTGATGGTCTCTAGTCATCTTCTTGATTGAAATAAGATTATATGTCAAACCAGGAACATTTCTAAGAGTGATTGAAGGGGTTGAGAAAATCGTTCCTCTGCGCGCAACCGCAGTATAGGAACCATATGCAAGTTTAACTTTAAGATTTTCTGTGCAAGGTCCTTAAGTGTAGAATATGCTTCTCTTACCAGACATGTGATCAGTAGAACCAGATTTTGATGCCCAAAGATCATGGAATTTGGTTAAAAGTAGGGTTAGTTTACAAGGAATACATGTTTGGACAAGGTATTTGAAGCTACTTGGGAGTTAAGCAACCTATAGAGTTGATCTAATTGTTCCTTAACAGAGGCTAGGTTGTTCTGATTAAAGTGTTGTCATTGATCATAAGTACTAACCTGAAAAACATAAGTCTCTCCTCCCTTAAAGTATTCAGACCTCTTCTCAAGACGAGCAGGCTTATCATGAATCTTCCAGCAACTCTTTTTCAAATGCCCTGATTTTTTGCAATGGTCACACCAGGGCCTTCCTCTCCCTTTTCCTCTTCTCCCTTCAATTTCTCCTCTTTTTGCCACCAAGGTATAACTCTCTGGTTCCACTCCACCTGTACCAGACCCACCCAACATAATATTCATCCTCCATTCTTCTCTCATGATCTAACAGAAGACTTCTCTAAAAAATGGTAGAGGCTGTCTTCCAAGGATCCTTCCTTTCGTCTCATCCAAATCTTTGTTGAGCCTTGCTAGGAAGACAAATACTCTGCTTCTTTCCACTTTTTTTCTAATACAGGGTACAATCTTCTGAACATTTTTTTTGGCTTCTTTCTTTAATAAATCCAGCTCTTGCCACAGGGCTACTATCTCATTATAGTAGGATGTGACATGTGCTTGATCCTTGTTGCAACTTTCAAATTTTTTGTGTTGAGTTCAAAGGTCTGTGAATGGTCCTCCATATCTGAGTATGTCTCTTTTAGAGCTGTCCATACATCCTTGGTTGTGGGGAGAAGCATATAGGTCTTGCCTATATCCTGATCCATAGAGTTGATCATCCAGGAGATTACCACAACGTCTTCTGAACTCCATTGCTTAAATTTTGGGTCACTAGAGTCAGGAGCTTCAACTTATCCAGTAATGTGCCCCAGCTTTCCTTTGCTATTAATAGCTAGTTTGATAGATTGGGACCATGTTAGATAATTGGCTCCCATTAGCTTGTGGTTTGTGATTTGAGTGTTTTGAGATGATCCCCCAGTCATTGTGTCTAAGGGTAAGAGATTTGTTCCAAATTGAGTTCTTCAGCAACCGACCATGGCAACCTTGAAATTCACGGTAAGAGTTCAGTGCTCTGATACCATGTTGAATTTAAGTCTCTAACCATATAGACAAAAATGATAATATAGATGACAAAGAATTTTATCTCTCTTATTTTTTCTTGTTTTACCAATTGTACAGAGTTCCCTTCTTCTAGGGAAAATAGCCTCTCTCAATCACAACATTTAATAATTGTGATAAAGAAGATCTGTAGGTGTTTCACCACTTTCCATAAATCTATATGGAAAGTGCTACATCTAAGGAATTACAACTTTTATCTTTGATTGTGACAGCTAACAGTTTTAACTCAAAATTCACTATTTCAACATTTGATTATGGTAAATTACTTTTTTCTTAATTCAATCGAGATACTTTGTAATAATAAATATTTCTCGTAGATTCTATTCAATAAAACCAATGGAATATAAGTTAGTTTCCACTTCATACATATTACTAGGATATATATTTGTCACCTACACGAGCCGCAGTGGTTAAAACATTTTACTTGTAACTAAGAGGTGATAAGCTCGTAATTTGACTCACTTATTTATCTTATTTTCTATTTGTTTCTATTATTTTGTCGAGTTTATTAGTTTATTTTATGCTTGAGTAGTTATCATGAGGTATTATGCTTGTCATGGTGATGTTTTGTAGGATTTTGGGCTAAAAAGAGGATTAAATGATGAAAAAGTCGAAGTGGAAAAACCTCTATTTTTTACCGACACAGAATCATGTCAATTGACGCGAATAAAGGACGAAATGCTGGAAGAAGATTCCACGTTGACCTACATAAACCTGTATCGACTGACGTGGAATGGTCGAGGCTGACGTGGTGTCGACCGAGAAGGAGATTGATATGGAAGATTCGTATCGACCGACACAGCTCTATGTTGACCGATGCAGATTTCAGAAAAGAAGGAAATTTGAGATTTATTTGGTTACATCTTAGTTTTGGCCCTAGATCCCAAAATATACACTTTTACCTTTATAAATAATTATGTACTCGAGTTTTAGAGGGGATTCAACCGTTATTCGAGTCAAGAATTCAGTTTTTGTTCGAGTTTTTAGAGTTGAGGAGATTGAGAACTCAACCAATCTTTATTTTTATTGTAAGTTTGATTATGCAATTAAATAATATGTTTCTTGTTCTTCTGCTCATCATGAGTGACTAGAAACCCTAGTGGGTTCTAGGGCTATGCATAATTAATCATGGTTGCATGTTACATTAATCAACTCAATTTGCATGATTTCAATTCCTGATTTGATTAATAGAATTTAGAATTGATGATGGATCGAGAGATGAAATTGATTCTATGTTCATAGTTGTTAATCGAAAGACCGAGAGGAGAAGATTAATAACATGAAGAGGAATCGAATATAATTGATTTTCTGCCTCAAAAGGAAGAGTAATCAGTTGTAGGGAATTAAAACTGATATTTTATTGAGGTTGATTATTATCGTGTTCTTGAGGCCGACCAAACATAAGCAGTCACATAATAGTAACCTAGATTATAATTGCCCGATCCAGGAATTATAATACATTAATTTGATTTCCCACCAGTGTAGAGTTGATTGGTTTAGCTTATATTCTGATTTATTATTTGTCCTAGAATCTGTGTTCTTTAACTTGCCTTTTAAACCCTTTTAAATGTCAGTATTGTTATCTTTATTTTTCCAAAACCAAAACCCAATTTTTTATTTACTCAAACAATAAATCTTAAAACTATAATTATTACATGAGATAATTTCATTATGCAATTCCTCTGGGTTCGACTACCTTTCGGTATATCATAAATTTATTTGACATTGTATTTGCAATTAATCTACGAATTTTGCAGTGATCAGAGGTCACGAGTTCAAGCATTCCCAAATACATATAAGTGTGTGAATTTAAATTAATGCATTACTATTAAAAAGATATTTTAATCACTAATATAAAATTTGTTATAATAGCTGCTCTTTTGAACTTGTACCAAATATATTCCATGAAAATGTATAGTGATTAGATGATGTGTAAGAGCAAGACACTATTAAGAAAATGGAAAAAACTTGAATGAGATCGTGATATAGGTCATATTGTGATTGATCAAAATGATAAAATTTTGATTGGAATATGCTATGCACAAATGCGTATTGTGAATTGTGATTGAGATTATATCAATGTCTCACGTGAAGAAACACAAAGGAACTTTGACATAAACAATTTGAGAAACAAGGGACTGAATGTTCTTATCTTTATAAAATAGAGAAAATAGTTGTTCAACATAACATAAAAGAGAAAGACATGGAATCCAATACTCTAACGACTTAAAACAAATCAACTAGCTAAGAGTTCCTAAACAAATGGGATTTTTTAGCTAAACTTTCTAAAAAATAGAACGACTAATTTTAAGCAAAACCTAACAATTCCTCCCTTAAATTCAATTTTTTAACATTCAATTTATAATAGTTTTAGTAGTGACACCCATGAGTTTCCTCAATTTGCAGAACTGATCAGCTTCAAGTGGATTGGTGATCACATCTGCTACTTGATCTTGTGAACCACTGTGAACTAGTTCAACCTTGCCATCTTTGGTTAACTCTTGAAGGAAAGAAAATGTACATCAAGATGCTTGTTTCGATCGTGCATTACCGGATTCTTCAAAAGCTTGATTAGTGAGCTGTTATCGCAAAAACATAGTTGTCAGTTAATCATAACTATGGTCCAATCTTGACAAACACCCTTCTAAACTAAAGTGCTTGGCATGCACGTGATGAAGCAACAATAAATTCAGCTTACGTTGTGGAGAGACTCGCTACTGATTTGTATTTGGAAGACTATGAAATTACACCTCAGGCTAAGAAGAACACATAACCTGAAGTACTTTTTTGATTTTCTATATCTGCTGCATAATCACTGTCAATATAAGCAACGAGTTCATCACCCCCTCCCTTCTTTTAGAAAATCCCAAACTCGGCAGTGGCTTTTAAGTATCACAGAACTCGTTTCACCACCTGCAAGTGTAGCTGAGTCGGATTCTCCATATATCTACTTGCAAGACCTACGATGAACATCATGTCTGGTCGTGTTGCAGTAAGGTACATAAGACTTTCAATAATTTGCTTGTAGTGTGAATGGTAGACAACTACCCGTCCTTCATCGTTCATGGGTTCAAATCTAGGAATAATTGAATTATGGACAAAATTACAATTATCCATTCTAAAATGTTTCAGCACCTTTGTAGCATATTTATTTTGGTGAATAAAAATATCATTAGACCTTTGCAAGGCTTAAAGAACAAGAAATTATCTCATCCTCCTAAGATATGTCACATCGAATTTATTTTTCATGAAATTATTGAATGAAGTGAACAATAGCTCATCATTACCGCATAAAATGAGATCATCAACATATAAGCTAACAATCACCAGCTTCTCTTCCTTCTTTCTTATAAAAGGGTATGCTCATATTCACATTTTTCAAAACCTTCATTGCTGAAATAAGCATCTACGCGACTGTACCAAGTACACGGAGCTTGCTTAAGCCCATAAAGTGTCTTTTTCAGTTTATAATTTTTTCCTCATTTCTTAGCTGAATATAACCACTCGGCCACTCCACAAAGACATTTTCAGATAATTCACCCTTCACTTTATATCCAATCGGTATATAGTCCATCCTTTCTAAGCTGCAAATTCCATAACCATCCTAATTGTCTCCATGCATGCAACTAGTTCAAATACCTTTGTGTGATGAACTCCATACTATTGTGAATATCCCTTCACTACAAGTCAAGCCTTGTATTTTAATCCACCTCTCCAGTTTCATTAAAATTGGTCTTGTATATCCACTTTACTCCTATCTTTTTCGCTCCTTTTGGTAATTCTGTCAGTTCCCGTGCATCATTTTTTTGTATTGCCTCCATTTTTGCATCCACAACTCTTCTTCACTTTTCACTCTTAATAACTCATCAAATAACACATGATCATTTGCTGCAGTTATCGCAAGATGAACTTTATTTTCATTTTCAAAAAGCCCTTCTCTAGTCTCATAATCTCTCGTCCAGGCTAGTTGAACCCTGTTTCTCCTTAGACTTATACATAGAAGATCATCACCATATGAGACATCTGAGGCAAAATTCTCTACATATATATTTGATTCAGATTCACCTACTTCTTCGATTTCATCAATTTCAACTACATCATTTTCTTGATCTCCTAGTTTCGTATCATACACACCAACATTATCACACTTTTGATCCCAATCCCAAGCCTTATCTTCTTCAAACACCACATCTCTACTTATGAAAATTTTATTTGAATTAGAATCATAGAGTCTGTATGCTTTGGACTCTTCGCTAACCCCAATACACAAGGTATGCTCTTATCATCAAGTTTACTTCTTTTAGAGTCAGGACATAAAACATAAGAAATGCACCCAAAAATGTGAAAATACTCAACTGAGGGCTTGATTCCACTCCAAGCTTCTTCGGGAGTTCGATATTTGACAGCAAGTGTCGGACTTCGGTTTAGGATGTGTATTGTCCAATTGATTGCTTCAAGCCAAAAAGCTTTTGTGAATTTTTTTTTTTGCAGAGAGCATGTTGCTTACCATATTCATAATGATTTTATTTTTGTGCTCAACTACTCTGTTCTGTTGCGGCATATAAGTTGTTGTCAATTGTCTTTGAATGCCATTATCATCACATAGTTTCATAAATTCATGAAACGTGAACTCGCCTCCTCGATTAGTTTGTAAACACTTGATAGTCAAATATGATTCTTTCTCAACATGAATTTTGAAATTCTATTAAATAGCAAAAACTTCTGATTTTTCTAAAAGAAAATACAACTATAATTTTATGCTAAAATCGTCAATAAAAGTAAGCAGGTACCTTTTTACACTGTTTGAAGCTGGTGTGATGGGTCTATAAATATCAACACGAATCACCTGAAGGCTTTATGTTGCTCTCCATGTGCTTTTCTTTGGAAATGAGATTCGGTGCAACTTTTTATCACTGCAAAATTCGTAGATTAATTGCAAACACAGTGATAAATAAATTTATAAATACCCAAAGGTAGTCGAACCCAGAGGAATTGTGTAACGAAAATATCTCATGTACTAACTATAGTTTTAAGATTTATTGTTTGAGTAGATTATAAATTTGGGTTTTTGGTTTTGGAAAATAAAGATAACAATGCAGAAATTTAAAGGGTTTTGAAAAGCAATATAAAAGAACACAGATTCTAGGACAAATAATCAATCAGAATACATGTTAAGTCAATCAACTCTACAATGGTGGGAAATCAAATAAAGTATTAAAATTCCTTGGCTGGACAATTTTAACCTAGGCTACTATCATTTGACTGTATATGCTTTGTTGGCCTCAAGAACACAATAATAATCAACCTCAATAAAAATAGATTTAATTCCCTACAATTGATTAATCTTCCTTTTGAGACATAAAACCAATTATATTCAATTCCTCTTCCTGCTATTAGTTTTCTCCTCTCGGTCTTTCAATTAACAATTATGAATAGAGAATTAATTTCATCTCTCGAATTCTACCAATTAAATCAGAAATTGAAACCATGCAATTTGAGTTTATTAATCTAACATGCAAACATGATTAATTACACAGCCCTAGAACCCGCTAGGGTTTCTAGCCACTCATGATGGAAAGAAACACAAGAAACATATTATTAAATTGCATAATAAAAATAAAGGTTGAATCATCTCCAAAGTAATTAAATCCTCAAAAACTCAAATTCTCCAAGAGAAAAACTAAGTGAAAACAAAGGGGAAGTACTAAGAAGGGGATCAAAACTCGAGCAAAACAAGTATTTATAGAGGTAGAGGTGTATATATTGGGATCTAGGGCCAAAAATATGATTTAACCATAAAAATCTCGAAAATTCCTTTTTTGGGGTCTGTCTCGGTCGACAAGGAGCTTGCGTCGGTCGACATGGATCCCCTTGCGTCGGTTGACGTGGACTTCATATCGGTCGAAACAGAGACGTTTTTCCCCCTTTCGATCCTTCTGCGCAGTCTCACAGTTTTGGCCATAACTTTGACTCTCGAACTTCGATTGACCCGATTCCAGTTGCATTGGAAAGCTAACTCAAAGATCTTTCAAATTCCATGATCCATTAGCTCAGATTCCATCTGTGGAAGAAGTAGTGACTGTTTCTTCGAACATCTGCTGCTTTCGGTATGGGTTTCCATTGAATTCGGCCTAAAACCTGCAAAAACACACCATGGCAAGCATAATACCCCATAAACTTGACTCATGCTCAAAAAATATAAGTAAACTCAATAAAACTAAATAATATACTCGAAAACAATAGGATAAGTTAGTCAAAATCCGAGCTTATCACTTTTCCACCATACAGCCCTTGCAAATCTCCGATGAAGATTTGAGTTCCGGTAAACTATTTGATATGTTCTTTTACTGAAGTGTTTTGAGACCTTTATAATTCAAGTGCCTATATCTGCAATGTCAAAGTTGATCTTTTGCTTGTGTGATTATGTTGAAACAAGTCAGCATTGTAGTTACGTGAAGCTTGAACATTCGATTTGCAGTCATCTTCGTATCCATGATCACTCCTTTTTCTGAGTGATAAACCTTGCATCTGTCATGTTGAAACAAAATAGCCAATCATTTCTCTTGCAACTAACCAATGCTTAACAAATTGTTCTTTAATTCTATTACATAAAAAACTCCAGTGATAATTTGAACCATTGAAATCTTACAGTGCCCTTTCCAATTACCGCCATGCTAGTATTGTTACCTAGTTTCACCATATCAGCAAAACGATTATCAAAATTAGTAAGGACTCCTTTTTTATACACATGTGATTACTGCAACTTGAATCAAGAAACCCTGTATCTTCTTTGTTGTATTTTTTTCTTTCATCAAGAATGTCATCAGCAACATTTCTTCTTGAGTTTCAATGTAGTTTGCTTCTTTGCTTGTACATTCTCATATCCTAGCTTGTGACATTTGTAGCATTTAATATTAGCATTGTTAAAACTATCTTTTTTCCTTCTTCTACCTCGTTAACTTCCTCGACCGCGACCTCTCATACCATAGTGTTCCCCAAAAGAAACCTTCAAAGCTTGCATTTTTTTAGCTAAGGAGTTTACAATCATACGTTGCTCGTGCACCAATAAACTAATTTGTAGCTCATCAATGGTTAAAAGGCTCGTGTCTTTAGCTTCTTCAATTGCACACACAACATAATTAAACTTGGTAGTCAGTGATCTCAAAATTTTTTAGACCACTTCAACATCTGTCTTTTTCTCACCATTTGCTTTCATCTTGCTCATTATTGTAAAAGTACGAGCAATATATCCATTGACTGATTCACCACTCTTCATTTCAAGAATCTCGAACTCCTATCGAAGTGCCTGCAAATGTCAGTGCTTCACCCTTGTTGCTCCTTGATATTTATGTTTCATAGAATCCCAGTTGCTCTTTGACATATCTTTGTTAAGAATCGTTTCGAGTATTGAATGATCTAATGCTTGAAATATATAGTTCTTTGCTTCAAACCTTTCAACTCCAAATCCTCCATGGCCTTATTTTCAGTATCTGATAAAACAATTCCTTCTGCTGCTACAGGTACCCCTTTCTCTACTACAATCCAATATTCTTTGGATCGCACAAAATTCTCCATGAGCATGGCCCAATGGAATTGAATGTTCTTATCTTTATTGAATGGAGAAATGGCTTTATAAAGCCGTACAACACAACAAAAAAGAGAAATAAATGGAGCCCGCTACTCTAACGACTGTAAACAAATTAACTAGCTGAGAGTTCCTAAAGAAATGGAATTTGTTAGCCAAACTTCCTAAAAAATAGAAAGACTAATTTTAAGCAAAACCCAACATGACCGTCTTACAAAAACACACGTCTCTTAAAGAGACTCACTCAAAGAAAATATTATGAGCTTAAATTCATATCTTCTTCAAGCATTAGCATTCAAAATATCATTTACAATATTGATATTTAAAAAAAAATTAGTATACTTCATATTTTAAAGATAAATATCCTGAATATAATTGAATATTTACAATTTAAATAAATTAATTGCAAATCCTCAGATACGTCTAAAACGCATCAACATAGTACAAAGTTGTGGTAAGAAGCGCGACTGTTATGATATTTTTTTCTCCTCTTACTTTCTGTTGTCACTCCACAACCAATCAAGAATATCTATAACAAATAAATTTATTAATTGAATTCTCACGATCAATTAAATTATTTTAATATTATCGAGAACCCACTCTATCCGCATCATCCAATAATTAGTCGAAGTCGTAACTTATTAGATACCAATAAAATATTTTAACAACTTGCACTTATTATTATTATTATTATTTATTATTATTATTATTATTATTATTATTATTATTATTATTATATATTTTCTTGGGTTTGGCACATGATCTCGAAAGCGAAGGCCCAGTTGTTATTTCGACAGTCTAAAATGAGTACAACGCAAACGATTTAAACACGAAATGGAGAGTACAAGTATTGAACATTTCTTGTTGTGGAAAATCATAACATGTAGTACTTGTAAATTACGTGGGTTTGCTAAAGAGAATAAGAAATTACATATTGCAAAGTTTTTATTATATGAATTATAAAAACCCACATAAAATATAAAACTAAGATTACACGAAGTATTTTTAGAATTATAGTAAACCACAGAAGATGATAAAGAATATTTCCTAGGACAATGAAAATTACGTATTCATTGAATCAGGATACTTGTCAAATGCATTTCCGACACAATTTGGTTCATTTTTTCATACTCCACAATAATTCGCTAAAACAATTCATATTGATCAAGACTGGTCTTTTATAGTTTTGAAATATTATAAATAGTTAATTAAAAAAAACAATTTATTAATGAAAGTTGGGAATAGTTCTGGCAAAACTTGCTCCACTGATTCACTCTACCTTTCCTTTAAACACACACAAATTTCTTCAATCATTTAAAAGATTGTGTGCTTCCACCACCACCAGTATTTTCTCATGAACTATTTATTATTATATAAAAATAAATTAAATATGTGATGAGAATTGAAAAGGCAACAATGGACAGAATTGGTATTTCATAATTAAATAGCGTATGGAGTTAGACCAAGCCCGTCAGCTGTCTAACTGGGCCACACACACTTCTAAAAAAGATAACCCTAATTTTAAAGTCATTCCGACACAAATGATTTATTTTGCGACTAAAAATTTGTCATTAATTTCACAACCTATTTTAAAAGTGCATAAATTATTTAGGAGGTAAATTGAATTAATCATTCGCAACGTGTTAAATGTAAAAGTATTGGTGTAACGCTACATGATAATTTAATTCATACATGGTACAAATATTAGGACGTTCTATGGAAGCTATACTTTTTTTTAATGTTATAAATGACCTTTTTTAAAAAATAAAAACACGTGAATGTCAAAATTATACAATTTCCTTGTTTTTTTTTACCTTTAATAACTAAAGCCACTGGCCACATTTATACTGTTTTAACTTTGCCACAATTACTTGACAGTTACATCATTGATAATGCGGTGTAACCACCACTCCAAGTGTAACCATGGCAGACGGATTTTCTAAATCTTTAAAAAAGTAACAGTAAAAATAGTACTTTTAAGTTTTATAATGTTATTAAAAAATACGGATATTTATGATTTTTATATAACTATTTTGGTTATTTGAGAGTTGACCACATTTTTTATTGAAATTTGTTGGATTCAAGATCTGTGGAGAAGGACTGAAAACACTGCAAGTAATTATGTCTAGTACAATAAGTTTTTACAAGTATTATTGCAAGTACTGCTAGTACGAGAACAATTGAAATAAAATGAAATTAAATAAATAAAAGAAAAATAAAGTGCTATTAAGCACAGCCGAGTCGAGGAAGCCCTCTCCCCGCAAAACAAATTCGCCAACGTAGTGCTCGTTGAACGACGATTGTCCCCAAAGGTAAAACGGCTTCGTCCTTTTCGAGGCAGCACCGCAATCCAAAAGGCTCCGGCGAACTGAATAGAGGTGAAATTGAGTTGCAGAAGAACAAGGAAAAAGATGCAGCAATATGAGGATAATGTTGCAGTATCTGGCTAAGTGAGCTTGTCTGATGTCGGATGTTATGGGAACCAGCAACAGGAGACAACACAATGCATGCCTACTTATAGACATGTTCCACAAGGGGGAGCATGTCTCTGCCATCAAGGCTGAGCCGTTACAGGCATGAGACACGGAGTAACCGACGCGCCAATCAATGGCTAGAGTCGTTACAAGTTTGAATGTAATTCACATGTGCTAAATGTGCTGAAACGTTCAGCACTCAATTGCAACACGTGGCTGACTCATCAGCCACGTCACATGCAAAGTGTACACCACGTTGACTGGTCTAGCCACGTCGATCGTCCATGTGTCGAGCCCGCTGGCTCATTTCATTTGCCCAAAAAGATAAGGCACCGTGGCCCAAGCCAAGCTAAGGACCCAAGAGCCCAAAGACCAATTGTCAAGAACGGAGACCGAGGTCGGGGCAAGGGTCACGGGAGCGGGCGCTCGGCCACCGGCCTCGCTGAGGCCGTAGGTCGAGGCGGGGCGGGGCGGGGCGGGGCGGGGCGAGGCGAACGGCGGCGGCGGCGCGCGAGGCTCGCCACCGGGTGCCACATACACTGCACACTTGGTTATTACACACCTCAACCATAATGGTATATAAATATAGATTAATTACTTTAATTAATCAATGTGGGATACACTTCATTTATTACATACCTCACTTATGTAATAATCTCACCAACCGTGTCACTTCGTGGACTCATTTATCACTCACCGGAATTCGAATTTGAGAAAATAAATATACCACGATCATCTACTCTTCTCGGAGATTATGTTGGTAATATTTAATTACAACGAAATTAAATATTTCACATTGGGAATTTACCACAAAGTACCCGAATTACCAACAATCCCCCCATTAGTGGAAATGCCGAAATGCATGATGCATTGCCAACTCAGTTTCGAGAATTGTTAATGCACCTGAACATGTAGCTTATGATTTTGAACCGTTCATCTTCAATGTCGTTGGGCACACTGGCAGCTTAGTGGTAGGGGTACCTTGAACTAATCCTCCATTGTGTGTACCTAGGCAACAACATTGAAACATTAACATTTCAACCTATGTTCGTTCTCACGTTTGGTTCCGTTACGGGCCATGGACACTCCTTTGGTTTCATAAGTGTTCATTTGAAGCGGCCCCCACTTCCATTTATATAGGTGACCTCCTATTCCGAGCATTCCTGCCTAGCTCAACCATCACGAGGTTTTCAGGAGTCATTAAAAGTCACTTAAGACTTAACATATACCACATGCAGGCTCATAACACCTTACTTGCTATCTTTAGGGAAGGGTAGAAAAGTCATTTTCCAGGCATCGCCACTAGAGAAGACATTATCTTGTCGGTGTTATCACTCAAACTTGTGTAGTTTAGTTGTCCCATTGAACCTAGTTTTTGGGATCTCCAATCATCTAGGTTGGGTATCCACTACACTCATTCATATTGTGGATTTCAATCCCATTCCCTCAAGCAATTTATTCATTTGATCTCGGTTTAACCCTTTGGTTAGCGGATCCGCAAGGTTATCAATTGATTTTACATAATCAATAGATATCACACCATTCGAGATCAATTGTCTAATGGTATTATGTCGACGACGTATGTGTCTCGACTTACCGTTGTACATATTATTTTGTGCTCAACCAATAGTCATTTGGCTATCACAGTGAATCATCACTGATGGCACAAGCTTGTTCCAATAAGGAACATCCTCTAGAAAGTGTTGAAGCCATTCTGCTTCTTCACCCGCTTTATCTAAAGCAATAAACTCGGATTCCATTATGGAATGAGCTATACAAGTTTGTTTCGTGGATTTCCACGACACTGCCCCCCACCGATCGTAAACACGTATCCACTTGTGGAGTGGGAGTCATTTGAATCAGAGATCCCATTGGCATCACTGTACCCTTCAAGTACAGGTGGAAAACTTGTATAATGCAAACCCAAGTTAAGAGTATACTTCAAGTATCTCAAAACTCTCACTAGAGCCTTGCAGTGATCATTATTGGGATTGCTTGTGTATCTCAAAACTCTCACTAGAGCCTTCCAGTGTTCACCGCATATGCAAGATGCGGTCTAGTACAGTTAGTCAAATACATTAGACTACCAATGACCCTTGCATATTCCTCTTGACCAACATGATCATCTTTGTTTTTAACAAAGTGAACATTGAGCTCTAACGGTATTTTGGCTGGGGTACTATCATAAGCATCGAATTTCCTTAACACTTTCTCAACTTAGTGAGATTGTGATAGGATAATTCCATTAGGTTGCCTTATGATTTTGATTCCAAGAATCACATCAGCCACGCCCATGCCTTTCATGTCGAAGTTCTTCTCCAACATTCGTTTAGTATCAACAATCACTTGTTGATTCCTTCCCATGATCAACATGTCATCTACATATAGGCAGATAATCACAAAATTGTCAAATGTGCTTTTGTAGTACACACATTTGTCACATTCGTTTTACTTGAATCCATTTGATAACATCGCATTGTCAAAGCGAACATGCCACTGTTTGGGCACTTGTTTAAGACCGAATTAGGATCTAACCAATTTGCTTACCTTTCTCTCTTATCCGGGTACTATAAATCATTCGGGTTGATCCATATAGATTTCTTCTTCTAGCTCTCTATTTAGGAAGGCTGTCTTCACATCCATTTGGTATATTTCGAGATTGTTCAAAGCAGCAATCGCTATAAGCACCCTAATAGATGTGATCCTAGTCACAGGTGAATAGGTATCGAAGAAATTATCTCCCTCTCTTTGTTTAAAGCCTTTCGCCACAAGGCGTGCTATATACTTGTCAACCAAACCATTGGCTTTAAACTTTCTTTTAAGGATCCACTTACATCCTAAGGGCTTACAACCTTTTGGGAGATCGGCCAAAATCCAAGTATGATTTTCCATAATCGACTCAATCTCACTATTAATAGCTTCTTGCCATAGTGAGGCATGGGGTCTAGCTAAGACATCTTTACAAGGATAGATGTGCTCAAAGAATATAGCATTCCTTAAATCTATAGTGGTGCCTTTGGTCACATTCGGATTATCCGATTTGTGCACCAAAAATCGATATGCAGCACTATTTAAAGCATACCCTATAAAGATGCAATCGATTGTTTTAGGTCCAATTGCAACTTGTTTGGGTAAAGGTACTTCGACCTTTGCTAAACAACCCCACACCTTTAGATACTTGTAGGAAGGTTTTCGACCTTTCCACAACTCATAAGGTGTCTCCTCTTTCCCTTTAAGATGTATCTTATTCAAGATATAGTTAGCTGTTAAGACAGCATCTCCCCACATATTTTGGGGTAGCCCCGAACTTATCAACAAGGCATTCATCGTTTCCTTTAGTATCCAATTTTTCCTTTCGGCAACACCATTGGACTGAGGTAAGTAAGGTGCCGTTGTTTGATGAATAATGCCCGAAGCGGCACATAATTCTTCAAACGGTGCAACATACTCTCCACCTCTATCACTTCGAATCATCTTGATCCGAGTACTCAATTGATTTTCAGTCTCTTCTTTATAATTTTTAAAGGCATCAATTGCTTCATCTTTACTTCTCAACAAGTAGAGATAACAATATCTGGTGCAATCATCAATAGAAGTAATAAAATACTTTTTCCCATCTCTAGTTTGCACCATTTTAAAATCACACAAAACCGTGTGTATCAACTCTAGAGGTTTAGTGCTCCTTTCGACTGAATTAAACGACTTTCTTGTCATTTTTGCCTCAACACAAACTTCACATTTAGTTTGTTTGAATTTAGCCACTTTTAGTAAATTCTAATTTACTAATTTCTTTATTGCATTAAGATTCACATGTTCCAATCTTACATGCCATAAACTAGAGCACTCAATCAAATAAGAAAAAGTAGATTCAACTTTATTGATATTCTTTCCGACTAGGCGCCGTGCCATTACATTCAACTTGAAAAGACCATTGGCGAGATAACCTCTAACAAGGAACTTTCCAAACTTTGACAAGATAAACTTTTCAGACTCAAATACAAGTTTAAATCCATGATTTACAAGTAAAGAGCCCGAAACGAGGTTCTTTCGGATGTCTGGGACATGAAGCACATCCTTCAAGGTCATCCTTGCCACTGGTGAGCTTGAGCACAACATTCCCCACTCCAACCACATCTGAGGATGCTTGATTGCCCATATGAAGCTTTCTTCCTTCAACTGACTTGTAGGAGACAAACACACTCCTATCTGAAGTCACATGACATGTAGCGTCTGTATCAACAAACCATTCACGTGGATTGTCGACATGGTGAACCTCGGAAACCACGACACACAAGTCATGATCACAATCATTATCGGGTTCAACATTGTTGGCATCCATCTTTGCTTTGCCTTTATTTTTATTCTTAGGCTTTTTGCATTGATTTGCCATATGCTCATTTTTGCCACAATTGTAGCAAACAACACCCTTGAACTTATGTTCTTGTATCATAATCCCCTTGTTCGACGGGTTAAGCCTTTTCCTTTTCTTTGATGGACCACCACATTCCATCAAATTAGCCTTGGCATCCATAGCTCTCGGCTTAGGATCCGCCTTTCGATTGTCCCCTTCAATACAAAGCTTTACAACCGAATCTTCAAGAGAAATAGCCTTTTGCTTATGCTTAAGGTAGCTCTTGAAGTCCTTCCACGAAGGAGGCAACATCTCAATGACCGTAACCACGTTGAAGGCATCGGGGAGTAACATCCCCTCGGCGTGAACATTGTGCAAAATGAGTTGAAACTCTTGCACTTGTTCCACCACCGATCTATTGCCAACCATTTGGTATGACAAATATTTGGCCACAATGTATTTCTTAGTACCCGCGTCCTTCGTTTTGTACTTTCTTTGTAGTTGTTCCCATAATTTTTTTTGCGGTGTTTACATTACAATACACGGCGTATAGGGGATCAACTAAACAATTTAATACAAAACTTTGACAAAGAAAGTCCCCATGACACCAATTATCAAAAGCAATTCTCTTGTTTTGATCGGCCTCATCATCGGCAAGCTCGGACTTGTCTTCCTTCAAGTAGGCAGCCAATCCAAGGGTTGTGAGGTAAAAGAGCATATTTTGTTGCCAAGTCTTGAAGTCCACTCCTCCAAACTTGAAGGGCTTGTCGGCTTGGGCAATTGGAGGGAGTTTATGTCCATTGTTGGAGTTGCTTCCTCCGGCACCATTGAGAGTGTGATCAGCCATCTTAGATCTTGAGAAGTAGAGAAATTTGTCTTGCGATTGTTGGATACAAGATCTGTGGAGAAGGACTGAAAATACTGCAAGTAATTATGTCTAGTACAACAAGTTTTTACAAGTATTACTGCAAGTATTTCTAGTACGAGAACAATTGAAATAAAATAAAATTAAATAAATAAAATAAATATAAAGTGCTATTAAGCACAGCCGAGTCGAGGAAATCCTCTTCCCGCAAGACAAATTTGCAACGTAGTGCTCGTTGAACGGTGATTGTCCCCAAAGATAAAATGGCTTCGTCCTTTTCGAGGCAGCACTGCAATCGGAAAGGCTCTGGCGAACGGTGATGTTCCCATGTGCTAAATGTGTTGAAACGTTCAACACTCAATTGCAACACGTGGCTGACTCATCAGCCACGTCACATGCAACGTGTACACCACGTCGACTGGTCTAGCCACGTCGACCGTCCACGTGTCGAGCCCGCAGGCTCATTTCACTTGCCCAAAAAGATAAGGCACCGTGGACCAAGCCAAGCCAAGGGCCCAAGAGCCCAAAGACCAATTGCCAAGTACCGAGACCGAGGTCGGGGCACGGGTCACGGGCGCTCGGCCACCGGCCTCACTGAGGCTGTGGGCCTAGGCGGGGCGAGCAGCGATGACGACGTGCGAGGCAAGCCACCGGGTGCCACATAGACTGCACACTTGGTTATTACACACCTCAACCATAATGGAATATAAACATATTTAATTACTTTAATTAATCAATGTGAGATACACTTCATTTATTACATACTTCACTTATGTAATAATCCCACCAACCGTGTTACTTCATGGACTCATTTCTCAGTCACCGGAATTCGGATTTGAGAAAATAAATATACCACGATCATCTACTCTTCGCGTAGACTTTGTTGGTAATATTTAATTAAGACAAAATTAAATATTTCACATCGGAAATTTACCACAAAGTACCCGAATTACCAACAAAATTAAATTACATTTTCACTAAAAAATGATATTTCATAATATTATGTATATAGCTGTATGCATGATCTTGATTTACAATGACGACAAAAACATCTTAGCTCATAATAATATATATATATATATATATATACTAAAGCAAAGAAGTGGTTACAAATAAAAAGCGGGAACGGTTATTCCATAAAAAATTTATAATTATGATTAATTAAATAATTATCAATTAATACGAATCATATTAATCTATTTTTTCTATAAAGATAGACAATCTTATTTTCAATTTATATATTCTATAATAATAGAAACTATCTTCATTAATTATCAACAAATTATTTTATTTTTCTCAACAATTTATGATTTGATAATTTATATAGTTTCGGTAATCGGGCTATAACTAAATTTATATAATAACATACAAAATTGAATAGTGATACAAGCAAAATTATTGTAAACTTAAAATTCTCAAACACCATAAGATAATAATATTTGATAATATTAATAAATTAATAAGATGGATTAATATAACATCATTAGATTTACTATTTATAGAGATAAGTTATATTATGATTTTATATAAGTTATATATTAATTTTTATATCCGGTTCAAATTAATTATTTTTTGTATAGTTAAAATAGTGAATTATATATTATATGTAATATAACGAACAATGACTCACCAATTTAAAAAATATAGAAATTTATGTATAAATTATAGTCATGTTATTATATAATTTTGATTTAAATTAGTAAAAGAACTCAAATGGTTAACTTTTAAATGTCATATATTAGTTCGATATCTTTCTATCTTATTTAATTTAATATTTTTTATTTTATGCTACCATATATAAAATGTGAGTATATTAGTTTTTTATGTTACGTAAATTAATATTATTTATATATTAAAAAATATAAAATATGGGAAGTTGGGAATACCAATTTGTTTTTTTATTTCATTTAAATTATAGCTTTATAATTTATTTTAAAAATATAAAGCGTATGTGGGTACGTCAGGACGAAACGTATGCCCTTTATCATGATTATCAAATACGTATATATTATATATACTATATTTACACCTATATGTGACATACGTTGTTTACTAAAATTAAATGCTTGATATATTTATAATTTACTAATAATACATAAATCGAATTATTTTGTGCAACGCACGGGAGAAATATTAATCTATACTAATACTAAAGCATTAGTTACAATAAAAAAAAGGAGGGAACAATTATTTGAGCAAATAAATTATTAATTCATTTTATCAAGATACATTATGAAATAATTAAATAATTATTACTTGATACAAATTATTATAATCAAATTTGTCTAATAAATATCTAAAATTTTGTTTTTGATTTCTATATCCTATAATAATCAACAAGATATTTTATTTTTCTCCATTAAGTATCAATAAGATATTTTATTTATTTTTATCAAGGTCTAGATAATTTATAATTGGATCATTTATATAAATTTGATTATCACTGACTATAAATAAATTCATATAAACATAAAAAAATTGGATGGTGATTACCAAATAAAATTGTTTTTAAAATTATATTTTTTGAATATTGTAAAATAATAATGCTTACCAATAATATTAATAAATTAATATAACATTAATAAGTATATTATATATATATATATATATATATAATTCTCTATTATTTTTATAAATTTGGTACATATTCAATTTTATAATTTAAAATACTGAATAGTATATAATGTGTATTATAACAAACAATAAGTAACGCACTAATATAATTATGTATAAATTTATATATAAAATCATAGTCGTAATTATAGTGAATATCACAAGTTTTTTTTTCAATTCTTATACCCTCTATATTTTAAAATCACTAGATTACAAACAATTAACTTTTAAAATGTAGGTACATCACTTTAATTTTTTTTCTTTTATTTAATTTAGTATTTATTATTTTATGCTAAAATATATAAAATATGTTCATCAGTTAGATTTTTTTATTTTATTTCTTTAGTGATTTCTATATGTTAAAAATATAAAATCTAGGTAAATCAATTGATTTTTTATTTTATTAAATTTAGCATTTTTAATATAAAAAATATAAAACATAGGTTGAGCAAGTTGAAAATGTGTATCGATAATCATATCTATTGAATACACAATTACAATATGTATAATATTTTAATTATATTGTAACGTATATTAGTTACCTAAAATTATAAATTTCATTTATTATATTATATTTTTTTAACAATATCTGAATTTAATAAGATTGTGCAATGCACATGTGAAATACTAGTATATATATATAAAAAAAAATTAGTCTCTTTAATAATTGTTCCCGCCAAAATAAAATTAAAATTTCTACTTATTTAAATCCATAAAAATATTTATTTATCTAAAAACTAATATTATAACCGTTCATATATTAATATTTTCAAAATTTTTTGTTTAATTAATATAATTGTTCACCTAACATTCCAATATAAACAAAAAAACTTATCTAAATAATCCTATAATAATATTAAAAATATTTATTTAAGGAGTTCATATTAAAAAAAAATTCTATATTTAATTGTTAAGTTAATTTATTTTCTAAATAAATCTATCTATATATTAAAGCAAAATAATTCTTCAATAATTGATCCCTCCAAAACTAATATTAATTTAATTATTAATGTTCAAAAATATTTATATTGAAAAATATAATAATATAACGTCAACATAACCGTTCATATAAAATAATTTTGAAACAATTCTAATTACTCGCAATATTAAATGTACCCTAATTTGATATGATGAACCCTGTATTAAATTTATAAAATTAATTTAAATTATAATAAAATAAAACTATAAAAAACATTAAATACAAAATTGAAATTCTAACAGTAAAATAGTGAGTGAAACATGAAAAGTGAAATAGAGGACTCCGTGTGAAAATGTTGGGGTTTCTCGGGAATTCATATTTTTTTGGGCAATTCTTAAAAATGTCAAATGTCGGTACCTATAAAATGTATAATATAACCTTATTTAATCAACATTACATTTATCCGAAATTTTTGACTTGCCGTACAATATATCTTCATGATCGTTCAATAATAATTTTTTTTAATTTAAAACGATCATAATAATTCATCTACTTATTATTTTAAATCAAAAAAGTTACAAACAATGTAAATGCCTGCTCAATATATACCTTAAACTTAACCATCAATTTTTTTTTAATGAAACGTGGGTGCATCAATTTGATTTTTTTATTATATTTAAATTAGTTTTTTTTTGTGTTAAAAAATATAAAACTTGGGTAGATCAGTTTCAAAATTTAAATTGTTCATCATATTTTATAATTATCAATAATATAAGAGGAAATGCGAGCAACACCACGATGCATACCGATA